>VZTR01019347.1:252631-275603 GCA_013400775.1 Chaetops frenatus
TTGTTTTTTTTTTTTTTTTTTTTTTTTTTTTTTTGGCTGTAATCCGAAATGGGATAAAGAAAGGAGTTTTCATACACTAGATATTTGAAGGGCTTTGAAGATTTCACTTCACAGAACAAGTAATTTTAGTTTATGACAGATGGGTTTTATGTTTTCTGAGGAAGAAAGGGCAGAAAGGCAGAAGCAAAGGGTACCACACTTGGAGAGATATCTAGTTGTGTTGCTGAAGCATGTAAAGCAAAGGAGGGAAATGCTGTCTATGAAGGTCTGGCAGATCAACATTATGAGAAACATACCAAGAAGGAGCAGTTAGAGATATATGTCTGGCTGCAAAATGGAGCTAAGGAAATTTGTTTTCCTAGCATTGTTACATAGGTGTTTACCCATTAAAAGAGTATACATCAAAAGATGATTCTAGGAGTTATGATTTTTAGAAATAAAGGATTGACATTTCAGCTCCCTGGTTTTGTAGGTTTTGCACACTCAAACCCTCCAGGGTGGGAAAAGCAAGGACAAATAATGGTTGTGCATGTGCAGAACAGTATATTTGTCTGTGTGGGAAACAGAACATCCTCCACTACAGAACTCTGGTGGCTGATGACAGCCTAAGGTACTGCTGGACAGTTTCTGCCTAGACAGGAGAGACAGCCAAATGTGCATCTGGACTGGAAAGTAAACCCACTGAAGGGTAGGATTTTGGCCTGTCCTATCCAAAGGGAATGTGTAAGCTATGAAATCTCTTTCTTTGCTTAGGACTCCAGACAGATCCTAAATTCAGCAGAGCTTTGAGTAGTCACAGTATCGCCAGTAATAAAAACTCATTCTGAAGGTAAGGAAAACCTGCTTGCTGAATTTGTTTGCTACCTCAGTAGCTTTTTAATTAAATAAAAAGTATTGATCCTTCCCTGCCCATTCAAGCTGTGCAAGAGACAACATGCAAGCAAGCACTAGTAGAGAAGCAGCAATGAATTTCCAGAACACTGGCACACCTGCTATCCCTGAGCTGACTGCTAATGCTCCTGTTTTTACTCCCCAAAATACCATTTTGAAGAGGCCTCATTTGTAAGAACCTGGTGGTCTGTCCCACCCTGGGTGCAGTTATCAGTATGTTAGGCAGAAGCACATGGGGAAAATAGACTTGAGAAATCTAAAATCCATCAAAGTATTATTGTTTCAAGGCAAAACCAGCCATGTTAGGCACTACCTAGACTCCTTTCCTTTTGATAGCTCACCTGTAGTCAGAGAAGCAGACCCTCTATCCAAAGTCCCTGATATTCACGAGAATGATCATCCAGGTGGCAATAAGGTAATCCTGACCAAGTGAGGTGTCAGAAGGTAAAAGGTTACATCCATTAACACGTTCTTATCTGCACTGTCATCCTTAACCAAAGGGAGGCATGGTCAGACCTCCCTTCCATCAGCACCTCAACCAACGTTTCGAATTATCTCTTCTGAAGTTTGAAAGCTTTTGTCTACAGTGACTTGACCCTTGACTAACAGCTGAAAGCTGGGTTAGAAAAATAACCAGCCTTCAAATTCCAACTGGAAAGTGAATGTGAGCTTATTACCTTGCATTTCACAGTCAAAGCACACAGCATTCAGAGATTGAGCCAGAGAGATGGGAGGCGTGTGAAGGATGAAGAGAGATGAGCTTCTCCCTTTATAAAAATGAAGTAATTAGCTTAGTAAGTGCAGAAGGAGGAGAGAACGGAAACGGAGATCCTTTTGTTAGGCATATATAATACAATCCTCTCTACTGGCCAGATGTGCAAGATGTTACCAGATTGCACACACTGATAAATGTAAGGACTAGGGCTACAGTAAATTACTTTCAAAGGCACCCATCTGGAGAATCCTCATTTCTGAAAAGCAGGAGATATTCCACCTCTGTGCAGTGCATTTGATTTTTAGGGACTGCCAGTCACAGGAGACACTACCAGTTTCCCTGTAGCAAAGAAACGTTATTCCTCTGGTTTTAGACAACGTGTGGAACCTTTGGTTACAATGGGCAATTTTCCAGGCCTTTAGGGCTGTTAGGATTAGGACTTTGATGGGGAAGGCACAAGGGTTGAAGAGCTGGGAAACATTGGAACAACCCAAAAGCCCTGTAGATATAGAAGTTCCCATGAAGCAGTCCCTTGCATGTTGGATAATCTTCAGTTAAATGAATCTTCTATAAGAAAAACTCTCCAGTGTATTTAGGTGAATGTTTGGAATAACAATTGCCTATGTTCTTACTGTCCAGAAGCATAAACAAACAGCCAATTTACATTTCCCCTATTACCTTTAGCAAAAAGCTTTTTTAAGATAAAGTCTCTCAGCCCCTGATTGCAGTTTGAATTTCAATATTAAAAGACCGCTAGACTGTGGAAAAGGGAAGAGTTATGAGTTATTATTGTATAAGCTCCTTCCCTTTGAACCTTGCCTCACACACTGTTCACCAGTCACATAGCCCTGCCTCGGAGCTTCTTTGTCAGAATATAATGGGCAGAAGTTGGAAGCGCAGCTCAGTTCATTGTAAGCACTGTGTAAACCTCCAGGGTAATTGAAATTATACATATTGCAGGAGTTGTTTGAATAAAAGAATAGCCAAAGAGAAGAGAAAAGAGCAGAGCCAGCATAAACTGTTCTGAAAGCAAGGCTGAGTGCATTGTTGTGAAACCTTGAGGCCTGAAAGAAGAAACCTACCCTAGAGTGAAGTTTAGAAGTCTCTTAGGAAATTTTCCTATGGGGAGCCACATCACCCAGAGGAAGAGAGCAGAGGAGTCTCTCTGACACAAACCCAGGGCCCTGCTGGGAGGTACAGGTAACTTCCCAGCGGCTCCAGATCATAATTACACTCGGTTCCAGTTTTGCTGCAAGAAGCAAAATTAATTGTTCATGAAGAGGACAAGAAAAGAAGTTTTACTGATTAATGGAATGCATGGAGCACAAAAATTGTATTTAAAAACTGATGAAGAGAGATGAGAGGAAAGGATCCTCACTGCACCTTTTCCATGGCTTCCACAGCTCCCTTGCTCTGCCTTTCTGTACCTGTCTCCACATAGAGAGAGGTGTTATTTGTTGTACTTATCAGGCTCCTCAATATACTTATCCCATGTGCCCTCTTGCTCTCCTTCTTACAATTCCTTGCCACACAGAACATTGTACTATTATTATTATCATTCCCACTCTTATCTTCCATCTTAAACCCCTGCTGTTTTCAACTCCTCCTCTTCCTCTGCATCGTTATGCTCATGGAAGTTCCCACTTGCATTTGAGGGCTGATATCAAATCAAGTTAAAGCAATTTCAACAAAAGAACAATTTGCCAAAGAAGAGGTTTTTCAGGTGGCTCCAAACCATGAATTTGTATGGAACAGTTTGACAACCTAGTTTTGTATGTATAAAAATGGAAAAAAGAAGAGGAAAATTTGTTTGAAACAGAACATAATTTTTAAAACAATGCTCCCTTGTTATTTTTTTCTTTTTGTTTGAAATGGTTTGCTATCTATTCTGACTAAGTTCATGATACATACCTGAAATTACTTTACTTTGAAAGTGTCAGAATGTATTGTCAACCTACATTTCAAGTATTGTATTTTAAGTATGTGTTTCAGCTGTTGTGGAACGAGAGTTTGCATCTCTCTTTACTTCAAGGTTCCCTTCTTTCCTCCTGTTCAATTGCACTGAGTATTATCCCCATCCTGCCCGTGGTCCAAGTGATGTCTGTGATTGGGGTGTTCCCCTCAGTGTCTGACCCAGCCTAAACACAGGCTTTACACATAGCTTTCAGTGTAGCATCTCTAAACGTTTCCTCTTTAGTTGAGGTTTCATGTAGACTCATGATTTCTCATTTTCATCACTGAAACATCCTTTGCCTCCATCTGTACAAATGGCATCTTGTCCCATCAATATCCACTCAGAATAGTGTAGCAAAACCCCTTTTTTTTACAGGATCTGGGGGCAGCATGCACTATGAGGGTCTCTGATGAACTTCCAAACAACTACAGAAACAGTGTTTTGAAGAAATCACTGTAAAATGAGTACTAGACTGATTAAAAATCACTGAGAAAGAATACATACTGTTAATGGATCTCTCTCCAGCTGGAGGGATACTTTAAGCAGGACCCAGTGCTGATCTGTCCAGACACATCTTTTATTTCATTAGTAACCTGGGTGAGATAATTGAGCATACAATCAGAAAATTTGCGTAAGATTGATCTGATTTGTCCTTGTTTTAATTTTTCAAGTGTTTCAAAAAATCTTTGAAAAACTAGAATACAGAGCTGAAATACTTTAATATCTTATTTTTAGTTCATTTGAGAATGCCTTATTCCTGGTAACCTTAAGAAAAACTACTTTATTAATATGTTTGTGGCTGAAAAACAAAATTTGGGGATAATCAAAGAGCATTCCACATGTCTCTCTTCCTCAGTTTAGTTCTCCATCATATTCCTTCCTTCTCACAGATATCTCTGCACTGAGTTATATTTCATTTCCCAGCAATATGAAAACATATACACTTCCCCCTAGAAGTGCTTCTCCAGATCTTGTTTTGGAAACTTGTGACAATAACTGAAAGGCAGGACAGCATACATGCAAAGCATTGGCTCTGAAAGATCTGGCACTCCAAGCTATAAAGTTAAAATCTGCCTGGCTCCCTGTACTTTCTATTAAGGTCCTTGTCTTTTAGCAGTAGTAAAAAACATAGGTTTTCCACAGAGCCTTTCAAAAACAGTTCTATTTGCAGTTCTATTAGGTTTATGTATTAAAGAAGCTTTAAACATTTTAATTTCCTTTTTAAAGCACAAAGGTTTTTTTTTTGTCTCCTTCCCTTTCTGATTGTAGAGGTCAACTTAACTTAATCCAAAATATATTGCATATCTCCAGGCCACTAGCTGGCAAATGACACAGGCTCCATAAAAATCTCATGAATTCTTTTCAGAGAAAGTCATTCATTCAGAAAGCCTTGGAAAGTTAGAATAGAAATTAAAGTTTTAAAGGACATCTAGTGTGCAGGGGAGCTGCTGGTTGGCAGCCCCCCAGGCTGCAGTTGCCCACTGGCACACTGAAAAGCAGTAGTGCAGGGATCCTGACCCAGCCCTGCCCCTGTGCCCATCTTCCTGCAGAGCACGGAAGGGATTCCATGTTAGGGACTCATACAGGGCTCTAGTGCCCATCTACTGAGGCACTGAAAAGGCTATTTCACGCCACTGCTTGGTGGGATACTCTGGGTCAAAGCAGGCACTTGAGGGCTTTTCTTGATTGCAAGAAAGTAGTCAGTATTTATCCCTGTGGAAGGGCTCCATAGGCTGGGTTTGGAAAACAGATATTCAGCAACAGACTAAGCCTACCCTAGGCTTTCAAGTTGGCCTTGTCAGGGCAGTAATTACTTAGTTGCAAAAAAATGGTGAAAAGTTGTCAATCCATTCTCAATTGCCATTTAAATTATCAGTTCCTTGAGCCTCTCAGCTCCCCTCAGGCATCGTTTTCTCTGATACTTCTGCCCCCAGCAATTCGAATATGCCTCCCAGGCACTCTTCATTGCTATAGTAATGGCTGGTGGGCACCCTTTGCTATTAAGTCACCAGCTTTCTTTGCCTCCACTCCTGTCCAGGCCCAGGCTTTGGAGAGCTTACTACAAAATCCCTTTACCCAACATAAGCTTTCCCTCCATCTTGATTCCACTCTCCCACCCTCCCACCACTGAACTTCAAAGCTGTTAATAATGCATTGTCAGGTGCCCTCTGAGTTTCTGGGAAGCTGAGTGCATCTTTAGTACCTTATCTAAATATTTTTGTGTTAAATTACAATCTCTTAGCAAAACATTGCTTCACCAAATACTTCAGATTGCAGCTGAGTCTCTGGTGGTGTTTTTCATGGTGAACTCCCTGAAGATTACTATTTATGTCACGTGCTGCTCAAAGCTATATTCTCCTGTGTGCTGCCTGTTTCCCATAGCAAGTGACAAGCTATGCTGTTAACAGTGAGCATGTAATCACACACTGTACATTACAGTTTCAGCTGCAATGATTTCTTAAAAATTTTTAAATTATCTAACTGGTGCATATTTGGGCATACGGTGTGCCTTGTAATCCTATTTGTTCTCAGTACATCACTGCTAAATTATATCTGCAGAACTAAGGCTACCATTGTAATTATAGCCTCAATAAGGCTGTAACTGTCCAACAAAGAGAATTCATTCAGGTCAAAACAGTATTTTAATGCCATTATGGCTACAGGGGGCTGCCTGGTAGTGCTGTTCTGACTTGCTGTTTGTTAATTGGTAGTCACAGATGTGGGCATTGAAAAGGAGCTGCTGGAAGTTGGGTGAAAGACAGGCTGACATAATTAGTGGGAGCTGGTGAGGAGATGGACACAGACTTGCAGGCAAAAGAAGCTCCCTGCTTGCCAGCTAAAAAAAGCTCTGGCTGTAGGGGTTGCTTTCTGAGTCTCACTTCCATCTGCTTGGAAGATGGCTCTGCAAAGGTGGCAGACCAAATCCCATGCTCAGACAAAACATGTCTCCTCTGTTGCACAAAGAGGAAGCTCAGAATTGAGGGAAAAAGCAATTGCTAAATCCAATCCCAACCAAGCACAAACACTTGAGCCAGAAGAGTCCTTGGTGTTGAGACATCCCTGAGGACAGCTTATTAAAGCAATTTCCTTGATTACCAGAGGAGTGCACTCAGTGGCACAAGATGACATCTGCTCCCTGGAAGACCTCACAGTGGGGCTCCACCTCCATTCCCCCTTAGCTGGGTGCCACATCTGGTCACTGCTATGCACCCAAACCAAGACCAACTGCTTCATGTGGATGAAGCTAACACTTGGGGGCAAGCTATGGCCTACAGTCATGATAAAAACATTGCAGTGGGAAGAGAAACAGGGATACTCCTCCTGGACATTCACACCCGTTGCTTTGCCTAGGGAGGCCAAGGGTGCCATAGCACAGAGCTCTTTGCGGAGTGCAGAGCAACCCTAGGAGTGCTGTTCATTTACACTTCAGACATTCTTTCTTCTCACCTAAAAATCTGGCCTACCAGACATGGGGCTATAGCTCCTGTCTATATCCAGCTACTCCTCTCCTAGTCTGTGCAGAGCCTCTTTCCCAGAGCAAAGAGGATCATCCCATCACTGACAGGGTGGTTAATTCAAAGTAATTCATATGCATGTTCAGTTAGAAAACAACCTTCTTTCTGGAGAGGAGAATGCTCCTACAATTCATCTCAGATTAAGCCAAACTAACTGGATTCCTACTGTTTGGCATACACTGATTCTTAGGGAATTCTTCTCTACTTTTCCACTTGCTCCAGTTCTCTCAGTTGGCTTCTTTAACTTCCTTGAGAGACTCTTTCAAAGCAGACCAATCCAAAAAGAATTTGATCCAAAGGCCCAGCCCCGATGCAAGTTTGTAATTTCAATTAATAAGACTTGTGAGTCATTATACATATTACATTATGTTACGAATTCATGAGAATTTATTTATAATCACAGGAAGACGAGCATGAAGACCTCTGAGGATGACATTCTTCTTATCTCCTCTTTCTGGAACATGAAAATCTCTACCCATTTCATACCTCAAAGACAGGAGCCTCCAGCTTTACTGTGTCTTCCACAATCCTTACAATGCAAAATGGTCTCCTAATCATGGCTTAAATCTCATGCTCCATTAAGCCCATTGTTTCTCTCCATTTCTGCTTATGGGCAAGGAGAATAAATTATTCCCTTTTCTTTGAAGCAAGCTTTTACCAGCCTTTAGAGTTCTCATATGTCCCCTAAGTACCTTCTGGTAGACTGAACAATCTTAAATCCTTCAGTCTGTCTTTACCAGCCATCTTTTCTGAATTTCTGTTCCTTGCAGCTGGTCACCTCTGCTCCCCAACAAGGCAATGCATACCTTGAATTACAGAACTCCAAACTGGATACTTGCTTCAAGTACTGACTAAGCAAGAATAAGAAAGGAAGTGTTGCCCCTAATGCACTGACATTTTAAATATAATTAATTAATTAATTATTCATATGTGTATATATATGTGTGAGTATGTGTGTGTGTGTATAGATATATATATGTGGTAGCAGTTCAGCTTTTTTTATAATGCTCCCATACTTTTGACTCCTGGCTCTGCAAAGATTCTATCTCTATTTCTTTGTCCCCCATCTGACAGTTTTACTACAGATTATTCCTAATAAGATACAGACTTTTGTAGCTTGCTCTTACCGAATTGCATTCTACTGTTATACAGATCATATTTCCAAACTGGAAATATCTTTTTGAATTCTCTTCCAGCTAAGCAATGTGCCCATAGACCCTCTGTGCCTGGTGCCACTTGCAAGTTTAACTGGGAGACACATGTATCATTTACTGAAGAGATACAAGACTCCTGCCCCCAGCACCCATTCACACACCACAGCCTCATGGTAATAGGTGCTGTGCAAGCACAGCACTATAAGATTACTCTACTCCAGCAGAGCTTGCTAGCCTTGTTTAACACTTTTAAATCTCAAGCTAACCTTCACCCCATCTGCAGCACTCTGATACTGGGCCCTGAAACCACAAAGTACTCCTTTGACATAGTACTGGATCCAGCTGAGATGGAGGTCATTTTCCTAAAGCAGCCCCCACAGTGCTGTGCTTTGCACTGGCAGCTAGAAAGGTGTTGATAACACACAGTGTTTGGGCTGCTGCTGTATCCACCTTTGACATGAATCCCTAAAGCACCTGTGAGTCTCCAGAGATCTGGCAAACCACAGCAGAGTTCTAGTTGGTGGTAATTGCCCAGAAACTGCTTCCAGAGTAAATTAGAACTTTAGTAACTCAGATCTATAAGTGGCCTTCCTCTTTCCCAAGTCTACAAAATTTGGTCTCTGCAAATGCCAATCTACACAGAAATGCCTTTAGCTACACACAGTCAAAAGACATAATTTCTCTAGTCACTGGAAGAGAATATTTCTCTAGATTTAAGTGCAACAAGGTCTTGAGCTTTATCTATGCCTCTGGCATCAAGGCACATTAATCATCTCCTTATAGAAAATACACAGACATGATTTATGCATTTGGTAAAATTTTATCAATTTACAGCAATCAAATTAATTAGCTAAATTAATTCCTGTTAATTTATTTACATTGCCTAGGAATATATCTTCCATGGATAGCTCCATTAACTTTGGAGTTTCAGAGAAACTCCAAAGTAGAGTTGTTCAGCTGCAGATCATGTTTAGACTGCAATCCCAAATCACATCAGTTTTGACCAACACTGAAAGGCTGGGAACTGTTAGCTCAGAGGTGATTCTCAGGATTTCAGTCAGCTCAGGAGGTGGGTGCACCCCCCTTACAGCACACAAGGACTGACTCAACCAGGACAAGTGAAGTACATAGTCAGTCTGGCAAATCAAATTTAGGTTCTACTGGAGCCTCAAGCTTTGCTCCCCACTAGTATTTTTGTGAAGAAATTAGTCCACATTTCGTTGGCTAACAACTTAATAACTTAAGTAAACACAAGTTAGATTGCTACTTTTTCTTCTGCAAGAAGGCTTATGGAATTCCACCTTCCACTGAGGAAAAAAGATGTTACGTTACTGTGTTGGTCTCAGGTTTATAAAAGTCTTCCCCGCTTGTCTTCTTCCCCTCCCTCCTTCTCCCTCACGTTCTTATTTCCTCAAGTGCTTTGTGGAGGCTTTTATAAATAACTGGACATATTCATTCTAACAAGCACTTTGGCCAGTCAGATTCATTTCTGTATAACCCCTTGCAGTGCTATTCAATAATGCGAATAATTACCATAGCAACTGCAGCATGTGGTACATATGGTGCCTCTGAGAAACAAAGCATTTTCTTTCTTTCTTTCTTTTCTTATCCTTAGAAAAGGACCCACATACATTAGTTTTTAATACAAAATGATGTCTTACAGTGTTTATTAGAGGGGAAAAAAGGTTTACAAATGAAGAGCCATTTCTTGCTCTGCTTAGAAGCTCAGATAATCAATTCTTCATACATTGCCATCTTTTAATCTCTCATTTCCTCATAATATGAATGTCTACCTTTTTGCAAAATGCAGACAATAGATCCTTAGACAACAAAGTACCCTGATTATGTCTTCCTGTGCTCTTACTGGCTGGACACTCCAACAGACAGACAACACAAAGTGAAGAGTGTTGACTTATGGATTAAATATAAAAAGTAGCAGCCCTTCAGTCCTGGATTCCATATCCCCTAGAGGCTTCCTCCCCTGTGACAGGAACAGCTGAGCTATAGAAATGAAGCTGAACCCTAAGTGCTGTAGTGTACTTTTCATGTCCTGAACACACTGGTAATATCTCATTATTAACACTGAGCTGCAAAACTGAGCATTGCAGGAGTTGTTTCACATGCAGTTCTACAGACAGCAGCACCACTCAGGAGTGGGCCTGAGCACCATTTGGAACCAATAACTGCATCAGTCTTATGAGGCAAGGTCTTAAAATGTTCTGGCAAGATGAAAGTGTGGTAGCTTTTGAGCCTGACTGGTTGTCTCTAAAGGTATTCGTTTGTTGGCCATACAGCTAGAATCATACATTCATGGCATGGACAGTGAGTGTGGGAGAGCAGTGCATTCTAGGAGATCAGATTCTGAAGTCCACAGCTTCAAAAGTCAAATTAGAATGCAGCCACCATCTTCCACAAAAAAGCCCTGAACTAATGTCATTTTTTAGCATCTAATGGGAAATGAAGCAGAGGAAGGCCAGCAGGCTAAAAAGAGACAGTGCTCTTATTGAGTCAACCTGCAAGTTATGTGCCTCTAGCAGGGCTTTTCTCAGTCTTCAAGTATTGTGATCATGCTGAATTCAGAGGGCTGAGCAAATACTAAATTTTGCTAGCAACCACAAACCAGCTCATATCCTTCACACCATCATCCTGTAGCAGGACATTGTGCCCAAAACAAGCCCTTAACTGAACTGTCCTGTTACAGCAGGCTTGTGAGGCTAACTGCCTAAAGCTTGCAGATACCACAGGACTTATAAGGGACAAGGAAAAAGCTCAAAACCTCAGAGTTTCTACACCTGCCTGTGTTTCCAGTTAAACATTTCCCTCAATCTCTCTTTGTTGTCATCCTTCCCAAGGACTTATATCAGAAAAAGGTTTCCTGGATGTGCAGACACCTTCTAGGATCAAGCTTAGGAAATTGAAAAGATGTGACATGTATGCCTCCCTGTCTGTGCCCCACCTTCCCCTGGTGACACATCCGTCCCTGAGCACAGCCTGGTTCTGCTGGGAAATGAAGGGTGAGGAGAGGGGTGGGAATGTTGCAGACAAAACACTTTTCCTGGGTGCCCTTCCTACCTGAGAGAATGACTTATACATGAAGGATCCCCCATTCTTAGCTGACATTCTCCTGGGATAGTCCCAGATAATCAGATTCTTGTTTAAAATTCCTTTTGACAACAGTAGCTATAGGTGTCTGTAAATCTGGCCTGAAAGAGAGATTAGTTATACCTAGCTGTACACATTTGTGTATATATGTTGCACACAGAAATGATCACCTGAGGTATATAAATGTGGACTTCATTTTGTCTGTTTTGAAGCATAGTTTTAGATCTCTTTAAACTTAGTTGTTAAACCTTGAGTAGGTGACCAGCAGTGCATGTTCACTCTGCAGCCTTCAGCCACCAAAGCCAGCTGAAGAAAGAATAGCCCTAGAAGTGTTGATCACCAAACACAATTTGGGACTGAAATAAACACTTATTTTCAAATATGAGATATTTGTTACCATGCTGTCCTTGTTGGAATAAAGCTGCAAGCATGATAAACATAAACTCACAGTTTAACTAATAATGCCTACAATAAATACAAAACAACCCGTTGTCTTTGTGTGAATATATTAGTTCACGAAATATAATATAATCTTGTACTAGGATAACATGACTTGTCTGAATACAACCTCTTCTCATAATCAACCTCTCCACATTTAGATGAATCTATTTGGAGCTGCCCGGCCACCACCCAGCAGCAATTTTTCAGACAACAAACCACTAGAGCGCGCCTCTTCCCCAGCGATGGGACGAGCAGTGTAAACCTGTTTGTGTGAGAGACTATTTTGCTGAGAAGTGGAGAATTCAGTGACATGGGGAATTATTATGCACCATTCATTTCCTGTAATTTACCTCTTGGTAACAAAAGCATAACTAACGTATAGTCTGGTTTACTGGGCTGATTTACTACTCTTTAAGTGAAAAGAAGATTTCCTTCTCTCCTTTTCATGCTGACATCAGCAGGTACAAAGTGTGTGTCTCGTAACACGACATCGCTTCAGACAGAGCAATGCAGAAAAAAGCCCTAAGAGGTTGTGGCAGCTCAGAAGTCGAGAAGCAGGCCAGGAACCACAACACAGTGCCTTGCACTCTCATTTGCCACAAGAAAAGCCATCAGCAACACCTCACCAAAGGAGGCTGATGGGGAAATGGGGCTCCTAGGCTTTGCTGCAGCTGTGTGGTTTGTCACCTTCTCACAGAGGCTGGTGTCTCTGATCAGGCAGTGTGAGTTTTGCCTTGTTTTGTGCAAAACACTGTCCTTAGAGACCACCTTCTTTTTGAAAGCTGAAGTTTCATTCTGTTGTCTGCACATGGGAGGGAGGAGAGAAATCATATGCCAATTAGGCTGTTCATTTTATGGGACCATATTAGAGCACCATGCTCCTACCAGGCAAACCCATTAATTCTCTTTGCTCCATCTCTTACATGTTCTACATGTAAGAAAATTAGATAAGAAAACCTCTGTGTGCTGTTACCTAGACTTAAAAACACCAACTGGCACTTTTCACTTCTCACCCTAACCTGAGAGGCTGGAGAACGCCTGTCACTATCATACATCTTCATACATCACAGCTTTTGCTCTGGACTCAATCCAAACCTCTGTAGGTACCTCCTAAGTTTGGTTTGGTGGTTTGAAAACAAACATTGATAACAAAACTCCAACAACAAGCAGAACACAAAAACAAATCACAGAAAAAACTATTTCACAGACAGGAAAACAGCATACCATACTTTCAGCCTTGATCTGATGCACTCCATTTCTATCCAAAGGTGAAAGAGAGGCACATAAGGTGCTAAGGGAACATGAAATCTCTTATGGATGAGATTCTTCTCCTGACTTCTGTGCATCTTGTGGTTCAGAGTTGGTCATAAAAAAATACAGCAGTGGCACCAATACTGGTGTTTTTCAGAATATTTCAGAGCTAAGCAGGAGGCATCACCCTGTGATCCCTTCAGACAAGTACACAGCAGCAAAAAACCAGCATTTTGACACAGAGAGAAGTGGCTGAGGCACAAGAGCCTGCTCTGGTCCTTTTCAGCTGACTGTGGGACGTAGCAACAAAGACTCTTTAATTTTCAGTTAAGAGAGCAGGAGAGTGCCAAGGGTGGATACAACAACTCATTCTCAAGGAGACAGCGGAGACAGACAAAATGTCACTGCATCTGACCTAAGACAGCCCTGCAGTTCTGGAGGGAGACAGTAGCAATAGAGGCTCACCTGAGATGTGGCATATGAGAACAACAGTCATGAGAAGAGAGGCTCTGCATTTCTCTGTAACAGCCATGGAACGTCCATCTGCCAGGGCACTCCTTGGTAATGAAGGAGAGATGAATAGATGCCATGACAATCCTGGAAAATCTCTACAAATAGGATTGGCAAAGCAGGGCAATGGCAATATGTATAGCAGGCCAGATGCCAGCCTCTACATTAAGCCTGGAGACTCCCTTATCCTGTTCAGGTACTAGCACTTGTATGTTTTTACCTCAGAATTGTCACTCTTGCCAAGAGACACAAGGAGAAGCTTCTTTAGATGCCTTACAGCCATCACTTCATTCTCAAGCAGGTTTCTTGATCAAGAGGATGACTTACTCTATGGGCTTCTCTTCAACAGAGTGAGACTTGAAGGAAATAAAAACATTCTGGACAGCCAAGAAGCCAAGTAGAACTTATATCTTTGCAAGCAATGCATTTCAGACCCACAAGAATTCACAGGGGCAAACCTCAACAGACCCTCAAACCTCTAGAGGGCAGGAGTTCTTGGCTGAATTTTATGTCTCGTAGTCCAGAACAGGTCTAAAAGTACCACAAGGCAAATACCAGCAAAAGCAATACACTACCACAGCTCTGCTATTGCATCACTTCATTCCTCTTCAAGATTTATTGCAATGAACACATCGCACAGGATAGATCATCTCAGCTGGATAATGGAGAATCCTTCAGAGACTGATGGGAGATATCATGGAAAGGAGCCAACTGCTCAGTGGTTTAGGTCTGACACTGCTCTCAGGTGGGCTATGAAAGCCATGTATGGAATGAAGAATTTCCAGTTTGTGGCCTTGGTATTAGAAGAGCCCTCTAAGAAGGAAATTTTGTGTTTCTGTCCCTTATTATACAAAATGAACAGGCTGGACAAAATGAAAAGAAGGAAGTAGTGAAGAGAATGGTATCTTCCAGCGAACAGCTCTTTAATAGTAGTCACGTGTAAACAGTAGCAGCAGTGATAGTGAGGTCACCTGACCACAGGAGGCCATGTTACCTACTCCACAAGCCTGGGCTGTGTGCATGCAGAGGCTTGTGAGAAAACTTCAAGGCTCCCAAGATAGTCTGTAATGGAGAGAGTTTGCAACAACAATGTTACAGGCTGAAATAACTCCTACAAGTACATGTGTTACGAGGATGTGTGTAGAATTCTTCCAGTCCATTGGCTCACTTCAGGCAGTAAAGTGAATTTCTAGATATATCTAAAAAATTATAAATGAGCTTCCCCACTTTTTTTTTTTATCAGTGACATGATGATTCAACAGCAGTGAACCAGACAACAAGAAAAGAGGAGCAGTTGTTTAGGCTGAAAGCACAGGGACTTGCCTTGCACTGAGTCCCTGGATCTGACACTGTATGGCCACTACTTCAGCCTGTGGGGAAATCTGTAGGAACATATGTTACAGCAAATGCCTGGATTTCAAGTAAGTTGTTTACCTTAACATGAATTACCAGGGCCATTACAAGACAGCTGGGGGGTCTGGTTCATGTTTTGGTCAGCTCATTGGGCCCTACCCAGAGCGCCTTCCCAGCAGGCAGAACAGCCATATCCCATAGAGCTCTGTGGCTGGAAGCTCAGCCACATGCAGAGCCTCTTTGCTGGATAGAAGTGCAAATCTGGTGTAAGCAGGTGCAAATTTCACTGAAAGCAACGCTTTTCTCTTGATACTCAGCATCTCTGGCAACCTCTGTTATAGTCCATAGAAGTTCTTATTCCCACAGTTTTTGTGAGATTGGCTGTCAGTCTACATCAACCATGGAAAAGATTCCAGCTTGAATACCTGCCTGATAGCTAGAGAGAAAACTGGGACTGTGACAGCTCAGCTTAAAAGATTGCAAACACCGGCTAGCTGCTAAGATGGTTACCATGAGCAAATAAATAGAGTTTATTGCAATAAACTCTCCAGTTTATCCAGGTGACTTTCAAAACTTTAATAAACTCTCAGGTACATTTGTTTTCACACTGATATAAGAAACAAAACCAAATCTTCTACAGCTCTCCTGGGATCTACTTATGAGATGTCATGAAAAGTTACACACTCCCTGAACACTGAAGGTAAAGTATGCCCTTCTCAAATAAACCAGAAAATACATTCTGAAATTTTTCTGAGTTACGATCATGAGAAAACCCCCACAAAATAAAACTCTTCTATCACTCCCAGTGTACATAAAGTCTAATGAATTCCATGCTAAAAAATGCAGTTAAAGGTAGAGGTGGCTTGAGAATATGTTTTCTCTCCCTTAAAATATCACCATTAAAATATCAGTATGCACAGTTCTAATGCTTTAAATTAAAAAAGAAAAAGTAAAAAAGAAACACCAAAGTGCACAGGAAGTCCCCGAAGTTTTCTATACTGTTCTTACAAGAGCATATTTGACAGCTACAGCTATGCTTTCAATATGTGTTAGCATTATGAAACTCTTACATCCCAGCTAAAATCCAAATCATAACTAGTTATCCACTGTGATTGTGTTTCCCAGGCTTGATCAGGTGACTTACAGAACTAACAAAAACTGCCCCAAAAAAGTTCTGTATTTCATCATTTGCATGTTATTAGATACACGATTATTTGTATAGCTCATGTTATGCAATTCAACTTCGTAATGTACTTCACAGTATGAAGGCATAGTTAATTTTAATATTTCCAACTGACACAATCTGAAACCTTAGTATTTATTCATAAACTCACTGGAAAACTATTTCAAATAATGAATCAATATGAGAATTTCACGCCTCTGTGAAGAGGAAAAAAAAGGATGATTGTTAAAGAAATTCTTTATTAAGAATTATTCCTTTCTGACTCCATAGCAGCCTTCTAAAAGCTTAGCAAGGGAAGCTGTAGAAGTGTTTGCTAATGTTACTGGGATTCCAGGCTTATTTTTGAGAAAGACACCTGTTCAGGTTCTGGATAGAGTAGTTATTGTATGGATCTCCTCACAACCACCAGTACTACAAACTGAGCCTGGGATCAGAGAGTCGTGCTGGATTCCTTTGGTTCTGTTTAGCATCCAGGCCAGCAAGAAAAGCTCTACAGCCCCAGTAAGGACCTCCCTAAAGCACAGGGAGCTGCACTGCCTTCAGTTTATGAAGTAGATTTGCATAGGTGCTAAAATGACAATGAACTAGCAAGAATATTTTTCTTGTCACACAGTGGAAGGAATTGGAGGCAATACTCTTCCCTGGACGTTCCAATGCTGCAGTGCTAATGTATTGCTTGAGCAATACAAGCTATTTTTGCCAGAAAAGTCAACAAATGCAAACAATGACAGGATCATTAGAGTAAGATTTCAGCTTTACCCCATCACATTTCAGAGTCAGATGAATATAAAGTTTCATATTACACCAGAAACTTTTCATGCATTTTGCGGGTTTAGGACTTCTAAATTATACATTTCTATTAACATTACTTTAAAGGAAACTCTTATCAATTCAGATAAGAGTTCGCATGGAAATAATTTAAACTCTGCTAGAATAAATAGTTCAAGCTTTCCCTTTTTATTACGTTCTAAGAATATCCTCCTGTAAGTGACAATTGTAATGGCCCAGTAAGATGAAATTTTTACCATTCAAATCCATAACTGTGTTTGCAATGCTTTAAAGACAGTGTACAATTGATTTATGGTGTACAATTGATTTATGCACTCTGTTTGTTTACCACCTGAAAAAATGGGCTGAATGGAGATGTTCCTTGTTACAGATTTTAAATTTAGTTTTTTCACCTGTGTTTCATATTGACTCTTGATAGAAAATGAGTGTAGCTATATGGTGTAAATTGTGAAATAAATATGTAATTAGATGGGTGTAGACCCTGACCTGAACGTAAAAGATAGATACATAAAAAGGAGTGCAGAATGCTCAGCTGCAGTGTGCTTGCAGGGAAAACGTGGTCCTACAGCACACTCAGGATTAGACCTCAGCCCTCCCTAAACCTCAGCTTACCTTTTGTTGATTACTTTATTCATTTTATTTTGTTGGCAGTAGCACTTACCATTTAGATAAAATGTATAATACATACTTGACACAAAACCATGGTAAAACAATTTGGTCTTTGTTTAGTTTTGTTTTCAGAAAGCATGACTTTATTGTCAGCAGCTTTACAATAACACTGCAGAAACATTGATGAGTCCAGCTAGCACCAGAGTACATACAAGGACAAAGTGTGCCTAGTATTTGACACCATGGAAACCAAGATATTTCTTGTAGCCCTTACCTAGTTCATGCCAGATTTGAGGCAAGTAAAAAATTTCTCATCTTAAGCTTGCTCTTTCTGTTCCTGATTTCTGAGGTATTTTATCAGCGGATTTTTTTCCCTAATGAAAATACAAAATAATTTGAAAACTACAGTCTCCTCCCTATTTCCTCAGGCTATGTGCTGTATTAAAACCACTTCAGACTATTTACAGAACTAGGCACTACCGTAGTCCTGTACTCCAGGGATATAATCTGTACCTGCTTAGCAGGTACTTGTGCTGTGATCCCTTAAACCTCCTACTCTGAGTGCTGGTGTCAGCAGTTCTTCCTCACCTTCCCAGAGCTGCATTCTAAGGCATCCTAGGGTTCTTTCTGGCTCCAAGACACAGGACAACCATTAAGTATCACCTACTAGCTGGGTAGCAGAAAGGAGAATGACCCCCTCACAACTTCCACAGTCTCTTGTGGCTTTCTCTGTTCTGAATGGGGACTCAAAAATAAGATAAATTCCACAGCCACATCCAAATGTCATCACAGCCAGATCCTGACTAAGGTCCAACTGTGGGTAAGCAATACAGTCAGGAGGACTGTGTCAGCATATCAAGAGCAAGTTACTATTTCAAGGGACAGAACCATTAAGAATCATTCATCTTCCTACAAAACTGGAATGGTAAAACCAACCGTTTTTTCCCTTCTGGACACTGATTCAGAATACATTTAGACAGATACAGGAAGTTAAACAAAAAATTTCCCTGAGTACTTAGAAAGTGTTCAGGCATTTAAATGTCTTCATGAAGAAAGGCTTATAACTCAAGGATAAGAACCATCTCTCACTCTGAATATAAAAAATACCTGTCAGAGTAACACCACCTTAATGACAAACAGGAGATGGAGAAATCTGGGCCCTAGCTTGTATGAACAAACTATTCTTGGTTGCTATCTGGAACCTTTCAGGGTCACTTTGAAGATAAAAAAGTAAAAATGAAAAGTCGCTTAGTCAGATGAATTCAGACCAGTTTGACAGCTACATTTAGACTGACTCCACTGATTTTGGTGAAGTAATCTTCTCTTTATACCACTTGAACAGAGAAATTTGGCCTGGGATCATCTCTAAAAATGTATACTTTTCTAAGTTAAAAGAACAAAAAATAATGGGGAGGGCAGAAAGTTTAAAAGTAAACAACAACAAAAAAGAAAAGAAGAGAAAAAAGAGAATATTTGGGGTAAGAGAAAGTGGGAAAGGGATAAAAGAACATGGAAACTTTAGAAAAGACTTTCAATTGGATTAAAATGATGATAAATGGAGGTGCAGCACAGGGGTCAGGCTCCTCTCGATAACAGGATCTGAGCGCTCTCAAACAGTTGGTGTCTGTCAGTTATATGGGAGCCCCCTCGGTCTCTTGTGACCAGAGTTTTTCATCGTGTGTTTCTGACAGGATAAAGCAGAGCAGCTAAACAGGATAATTCCCACATTCTGCTGGGTGAGTCATTTCCCTCATGCTTTTGAAAGCATGAGAGGCAAAGGGGAGCCATGCTGACAAAGCAGAGGAAGTGCACTTTTTCGGATTTCACAGGGCACCTGGTTCAAACATGTGTCGTTGTGACAGAGAACACCTGCAGCCGAGTTCAGCAGCAGTCTGGCAAGCACAGCCAACTGGCTCAGCTGGGGCCATGCACAACACATGGGCTAGAGGGCTTTATTCTTTATTTTTATATTGTTTACTTAAACCTTCTGGGTAGTAAGATGAAATCTTCAGCCAGTGCACTTTTCTCTCTCATTAGATGGCAAGAGGCAATGACTGAATTAATGAAGCTGGCCAATGCAGAAACAATCTCTGCAGCAAAGAGGCCCATGTGTGAAAGAGTATATGTACAGCTTATTGCTATTTGGCAAGGCTGTGCTCAACTGGAGCATCACAGCACTAACAGTGTTCTTGAATGCCAGTTTAGCATTATGAAGGTAAAAGGGCTGCCATTGAGAGCAATCTGAGCGGCTGGTGAGGTTGTGGAACCTGGTGATTAGCAGACTAATTACCCCCTATGGCTCAGAACTTATTAATCAACCATTAAAACAGTCATTTTCAAGAACAGACTCAGATGTATCAGAGGAAAAAAGGCTGGGATAGCTAATCTGTAGCCACTTTGGGCCAAGTTAAATTCAGCTATTCCAGCAGCCAGGAATGATACCTCTGAACTATTGAGTGTCTTACACCCTGCCCAGGACCCAGAGCTCTCCAGAACTTCTGAGTGAAAAACACCTTTGGCCAATGACTTCTCACAGCCTCCTCCTTCTTCCCTGCCCTGGTCATCCTTCTGACCAAGATGTGCAACTGATTTCTCTGCCCCAGTGCCATAACACCAGGCACTCAAGGCAGACATTTACAGGTCTCCTCTCGGTGTCAAACATCCACCTGGTCCCTGGGCTGATGAGCTGACAGCAGTTGCAGCTGAGCACTGAGCAGATCAGAGTGCAAATGTGCCCAGTCCACACTAAACCCCACTAGTGCCTTCACGCTAAGCTGTCTAGCTTAACCCTATGCCAGACAAGGGAGAAAACAGAAGGCAAAACAAAATTTCACTTCAACCATGGCTCAGCTGCACTCACCACCTCCCCAGAGCTGTAGCACCAGGATGGGAGGTCATCTGAGTGGGCTCCAGGGCAGACATGCTGAGTGAAAGCACCTGCCAGTGACACACACCAAAACACACCAGTGGATCCCAGCTGCTGGCAGACAGCAGATGGCAGGAGGCCTGTCTATCACTTGTTTTAACCATTTTAACTCAGCCCGTGACTTGTGCCTCCAGCTCTGTGCACAGTGGCCAGCATAGCAGTCCAGGTGATCTCTTCATCACCATTTGTTTCTAATACTCATTCCTTTGTCTTTATCCCTGCCTCTTCCATTGCTTTAGCAGATCTGTGTTAAAAAGGCAGGCTTGCTAAAGCACTGTCCTCTTCTGACTCCTGCTTTAAAATCCTCCCTGCTGAAATGCCTGCAGAACGTTTGATAACAGGCAGACCACGCACAAGAGGACACTTTTATCTTTCAAGCTAATGAAGAATATTTCATTGTTCAAGCTGCCTCTCCGTCTGGCCAGAGGCTTCTGCTCAGTCTCATGTATTTGTATGTGCAGTTAATCAGGTCTTCTGTGAGAGAATTGTCTTTATTACTTGTGTCTAGCACTTAGCACGACACCATCCTGAGCAAATGCTGAGGCTGCAATTACAGAGTAGTAGGATAATTCACATATTTTCAGATAAGATGGGCTTAATGAAAATCCCAGTGTATTTAGATGATGTCTCTGAGCACTGAGACTCCTGAAAGGAAAGGTGAGGCTTCAGAAAACTCCAAAAGAAAAAAGCCTGTATCTTAAGGGGGGAAAAAACCCAAAAAAATACTTGAGAAGAAATAACAGAGCTAAACTTCAATTCCCAGAAAAATGTTGGAACAAATAAACAAATGACTTTTACAACTAGAAGGAAACAAAAAGATGAGTAATAGCCAACATGGATTTGGCACAAAGACACCAATGTCAAAACAGTGTAACTTCTTTCTGTAACAGGGGAATAGCTGTAGGGGAAAAACAGAAAATATATCTTGATTTCAGTAAGGTTTTTGACACTGACATGTTACTTTGAAAAAGAAGATGAGGAAATGTGGGCCAGACAAAAGTACTTAAAGGGTCAGGCAGTGCAGACTTGGTTGGAAAATCATTCACTGTCAAAGCAAAAAGATGGGCCTAGTGAGGTTCCACAGGGATGATTTAATGTTCTCACTGGGGTCTAGATGATAGATTAGTGAGGACGCCCACCAAAGTGGGTGCTACAAACGAGGCAGAGATCAACCAGAAACAATCTACAGTACTTGTACAAAACAAGGTTGGGCTGCAGTTCTGTAAAAAGGATCACAAACTGAACATGAGTTGACAGCGCCATAGCATTCATTATGGGAAAAAAAAAAAAAGGAGAAAAGGGCACATCTCTTCCTGTACAAACAAGAGTATAATATTTATATCTTATAAAATAATGTTTTCAACCTATTATTAAGGCCTCCACTGGAGCAATAACCAGGCAAAAGACACCCAGACCGACCTGGGAGACAAGAGGAGACTGACAAGAAAAGACACTATAAAGACTGCAAAAAGTATTGTTGTTTGGTGTGGTGATGAAAACAAGGAAGGGAACTGTGTTGTGTCCTGAAATGCAGAAAGAGAAACTTCAGAGGAAGCAAGGAGTTTGTTTTCCCACCAGTGGTGGGCAGGATGAGTTGCAATACACTAAAATTACCACAAATGTTAGATTCATCATTAAAAAGCTAACAGCAGCATACCATAAAACTAGATTTACTAGGGAGGCTATCAAATCACTGAAGGTTTCTAAAAATGTTAGATAAAATATTTTCAAAGAACATCACAGGTTTAGTTGTAAATGTCTTAGGACAGGTAGCTGGATTACACCTTCCCTCTGAAAAAAAATAGTGCCAAATTGGATCAACGTCACCCCAAAGTTCAAAAGCACAGAAGTTCTCATGCTTCTGCTTCCTAAACTGTGACGTAATCAGGGAGGATTTTGTTCCTGCATGGTACACTATTCGTAGGCATTCTTCTGCCTGCAAAATGCAAAATGAAGGCCAACATTTCTATACTACATTAAGAATTTACACCCCATTTGCACGGGTATAAGCAAGAACAAATCCTTGTATTTACAGTCTGTGTTGCATTAGACAGTAAGACATGAAGCTCAGAGTTTCAGTGTTAGAATAACAAAAGCCCAATCCAGTTACCTTTTTGATGCTGCATTTTAACTCTTACTTCTCCTGAAAGAGGGGTGCGCATCCATCTGTGCAGCAAATGGAACTCCTCTTCCCATACTCTGGCTAACACAGAATCCTATTACATTACTGTGGTGTGGCAGCAGCTCTAAGGTGCTGTTGAAAGGAATAGGACAGACTCTCAACCTGTGATGTATGAGTGTAGCTCTAAGTGTGGCTAACACATCAGTACACTTGTTTCATGCCTAGAGTCAAATCATTGCAAGATGTGATCTCAGATCTTAAAACTAGGACTAAGCTCAGTTAACACTTGACTAGGAGACTTTAAAAGAAAAACCATGGGCTAGGGGACGTGTTCGACTAATCTTTTAACCAGCTCCTCAGCATGGTGCTTGAGGTCACTCTGGAACAAAATGGGTCATGTTTCATACAGAAGAGTCTTGTGGTTACAAATCTGAGGAGAGGAGAGGAGAGGAGATCG
>VZTR01019347.1:275664-432314 GCA_013400775.1 Chaetops frenatus
AGGAGAGGAGAGGAGAGGAGAGGACACGACAGGACACGACAGGACACGACAGGACACGACAGGAGGAGAGAGGGGAAGTTGGTAAAAGGGAACGAAAGACAAGGGAAAAAAGGAAAGCAGCTGCTACAAAATGAAAGACATTCCAACAAGAAAAGACTTGTTATGAGGCACATAGAAGTAAAAGCCCATGTTTTTAATTTCAAAAATTAAAATGCAATGTTTCAACATTTTAATTTTGTTTCCTGCAGAATATCTGTTCTCTTAAAAAAACAAAACAAAACAAAACAAAAACCCAACCAAACAAACAAAAACCAAAAACCAAAAACCCAATAGTTAACATATCAGCATTTTGACCCAATCTCCTGACATGCTGAAGTTTTCCACAGGACAGAAGCTCCAAATTTTTACTTTTTCTGCCAATTACATACCTCTGTCATCTCACAGATGAGGGGGTCTGTGGAGATGCCTTACCCTGGGAAAGCTGTCAAGAAGTTCCCAGCTGTCCACACTGCCATTCTCCCAGGGATTCCTGCTCTGACAGCAGGTACTCATCACCTGCATGGGAACTCACTCCTGGAAATCACTTGGGTTTTCCTTAACAATATGAGCTATAATTTACAGCAATTCTTAAGCTGCTCACTAATAGGCAAACCAGAGGTGCAGGCAGGAATGCCTGAGAAAAGGCAAGGTTGAACTCGGTGCAGGGCGAGCAATGAAATCACCTTGTGATGGGGTGAGGATGACAATAACAACATAAGTAAGTAAGTCTCCTGCAAAAACGAGATATTTTCAGGAGCCAGACCAGACTGACTGCATGTTCATCCAGTGCATGGCTTGTTGCACCTCCTCTTGAGAAACCTGAGTGCTGATAAAGCTTACAGCAAGAGTGCAGTGCGCATCATTACAACACAAACAGGAGCCAAATAAGCATTTGCTGTGGGTATGTGGCCATCAGCACTGGAAGGCTTCCCAGAAACACAGGGTTTCCAGCAGCCCCTTCTTAGATGAGAGGGAGGCTGTCCATCACACAGGGATCAGCATTTTATTATTGCTGTACTGATTAGTTGGGATTCAGCCCAAGGAAGAGATGCCTTGGAGTGGTGTGTTCTAATTGGTTTAACAAGTGCAGCACAAAACCTGGTGAATACTTTTTCTTTGTTCATGGGAAGGCAGAATCTTGCAGGAAGGTCAAGATGAACTGATAATCTGTCATCTTGGGATAGATACTTGAGCCGGGAGCATAAGAAAAGGAGACACACCTTCCTCTGGTGACACTCTTGTAATACTCCGATATTCACAAAATTGCTGTAGTGCTGTGTCAGCACAAGAGTGTGGGAAAAAGGCACAGCAGTCCAAAAGGGAAGCTGAGAGAAGGACAAGGATTGAGGACAGGCTGAACTGTCCAGCTAAGAGGAAAGGGGCTTGCTTCAAAAATGACCTGGCCATGGATGAAGGTGAGACCATCAGCCTTACCACAAGCATCAGCATCCCATCTGCTCATCCCAGCTTCTCAACTAAAGACTCAGCTGGTGGGGAAAAGACATCTTAGAAGGGAGAAGCATTATTCATAATAGACAAGGTGAAAAATCAACAAAAATCCATTTTGTATTCTTTCTTTTCCTCAGAAAAAGGGGAGACCTGGCAGGTTTCTCTTGAAAAAAGATGGAAAGGTAAGCTAAGGAAAGCCATGCTGGGCTACCAACTTTTCAAAGCCTAATACTGGGACTGAGAGAAGGACTCATGTCCTTCCAAGGGGATCTCAAGTTTTCCAAGAATTCAGTTACATCACATCCCATTTTCACTTTGACTGAAGTTATATATCAAATCAGAATAATTCATCTAAGCCTTGCAGATAATTTCTTCATCAACATGCTTTATTAAAAAAGCAATTTCAAAAAATCCTGACCTTTTATAGGTCACTTGTCTTTTCCTAACCAATCAGATCTCATTGTTCCTTGAGGTCCTAATCAATTATCAGCCCATTTATTTCACTTGATATGAAGACTGTGCCCAATTAATTCAGAGATGCATTAAAGTGAAAGCTTTTACCATTGAAATGAATGTTTTTTACTTTCTGTCATGTTCTGCTCTGGGAAATTAAGTTAAATAAATGTTAAAGGAATTGTCAATAATGCATTGCAGAAAGGTCAGGGTGGTCAGGCATTAATACAAGGGGTGTTTTTATTTCTTTATTATTAGAATGTGTTTTCTTCTTTTTTCAGGTAAAAGAGGAGATGTGTACAGCTACACACCTCTGGTACAGTTAAAGCTTCATTGAAATGAATTGTGATTTGATACCTTCTCAGCCACAGCCACTTCCTGTCTCTATTCTTCTGTCTTAATTAATGAAAACTTAAATAGGTTTCCATTTTATCATACATCAGGTAGACTGAAGTTTGCACTAGTTAAACTGCTCATTAGAAAGGTTGGTCTAAGTAGAGCTGAGATCTCTGATTCTACAGCAGAAGTCTTCATCCATTTGAAAATGCAGTAATTTCTCAGAGAGGTAAGACAGGCAAACTGCATTTTTAAAATTGTAAATAACGTACCAGCTGTACCTATATTCCTGCTTCTAAATTTCTCCCCCTCAGTTTAGCTTAGTGGAATAAGTTTTGCCTCCTGCAAGGTTTTCTGGGTAACTTCTCCATGTGGATGAAGTACGTGGAAACTCTTGTCCCCTCTATCTTTGTAAGAGCCCTAGATACGAGAACACCAAGTAGTTCCTTACAGGCTGATCTGTAATGGTCTTCTGCAGGCACAAGTTTCTTCAAGGGAAGAAACTTACCTTCCCTGCAGCCCTGGCAGACAGAGAGGAACTAAGGCTAGGATCTGCAGAGGGACCCTGACATCCCTGGTGATCCAGCAGCACTCTGCTTAACAACCAGGTAGCTGTCTAATGAAAAACAACACACAACACAATGTGGTCTTGTTAATGTTTAGCAAGGGACCTTTTGCATTTTAGGGAAGACCTGGGAATCCCTATGAATACTGAATGCCTCCAGTACACACGTCTCTGCAAATCTTGGGCTACACACACCTAGTTTTGTGTCAGTCAGGAAAAAAATCAGCATCTCTTTAGTATAATCCCAAGGCCTCAGCGTCATGGAAACCCTCTCTGTGGGCTGCCTTGGGACTTGAGAAAGCAGGGCTGTGCCAACACACCATTTCTGTTTGCCTGTTCTGCTGGAGAGGGTTACAACAGAAATGAGCAGTGAGCAGCTTCCCCAAGCACTGCGTGGTTCCTTATCTTACTCTACAGGAGCACCCAGTCCTTCCACCTCTCCCAGTGAAGGCATTGAGCTTTACCACACAACACAGGCTGATCCCACACCACTCATTGCACATTAACTAAATGTGTCTGGAGAGCTGGGTTTGGCAGTTGCTTTGGGATTAGGCAGAAATAATTTAGAAGTGCTTTACGAAGCAGAACTGTACTTACTACTTCTGCTGTTGTATTCCCTGCTAGAACTAGTAAGCCAAAGTACAGTTACAAGTGTGGGAAAGGAAGGGAAAAGCTGGTAGCAGGTGGAATATGTGTCTTCCACCTCAAATGCCAACAGTTAAAAAATTGATTGTTTTAAACCTGGGAATTTGCACATGTAAAATGGCTTTGCTGATGCAGGAAAAGCATCTTGTTCTTCCTCTGATGGCTCACTTGGGAATTGCTGCAGAAAACATGCCATGTGGAGGAAGAGGGCTAAAACTAAGCTCCCCTGTGTTGCCCATTTGTCTTTTACAATGTGGCTGCAATTATGGTGTTTTCATTGTTTCAAAAATCTGTACAGAATGAGCCAGGGTCCCCTCTGGTTTTAAAAAGTCCCTGGCCAACAATGATACTGCTTTAAAAAATCTATGTAGAAGGCTAGGAAACACAGATTTTAACTTCATGGGAAAACTTCTGTTGCTCTCCTCAGTTTCCTGCACTTTAGTGACATCACTTGCAACAAAAAAAATCATCCTTCAAATGGGATACAAGTTTCTGTGTAAAAAGTGGAAGCAGTTCAAAAGCAAGAAAGTTCTTCAGTTTACAACCAGTTTGCCATGCAGTTTCCATTTTCCAAGGAAGATGTAAAGAATGCTCAGGCCTTCCTCTAGTTTTTTAGTTTCAGTGTTCTTTTACTCTGTAGATTTTAATGTTTGTGAAAAGAGAAATACACCAACCAAACAACTGTTAAAACACAACTCAAATGCAAATAAATTTATTTTCTGCTGGAGTTTTCAGAGAGCCTGAAACATCAACTCTTGCATGATCTGCTCTTTTCATTTCAAAGCAAGCCAGTTCAAATTTGAACTGCAGTACCCAGAAATTCCACCAGCTCCTTCACAGTCCTTGGCATGTAAGAATGGTTAAGGAGTATAGCACTATGAAGATCTGAATTATGGTTAGGTCCATAACCATATGAGGCAGCACAGGAGATCCATGATTGGCTTTTGTGAAGAAGAGCTAACTCTTAAAAGTTTGAAAAATATTGCTCCAAGATACCAAGCATCCTCAATTCCCACTGAGCTCCAAGTAATTAGGTAATGGAGCTTATTTTCAATCTTTATCCCATACTCTGCTTAAAGCTTTAAGCCAAAATACATCATCACTCATTCTGAGCTGCTTCCTATCCTATGAAGCTGAACCAGCACTTACTACTAAACCTGTCTCTCGTTTCAAATTCATTGCTTGATATCACACCTCAGGAATGGGGCCAGTAGGTTTTTAGGGATTTATTTGCAAGTCCAGATTAATACAGATTCATTTTCTACAACCATCTGTGTTTCTTTAAAAAGGGTACTTATACCTTTAACTACCTTCATTTAATTTTATTTCTTAAGCATAAAAAAAAAAATAACTGGAACTTCATGGAAATATGGATTTAATCAGTGATCATTGGCTATTTTTTTCTTGCCTCAGTTATGAAAGGAGATGAGGTGTTTAAATTACTAGATTTCACATGTGGAAGGAATAAGTCTGAAGGAAATAGCATAGGATTCCTTCCAAGCTTGAATTACAAATTATCCCAGGACCCAGGAGAGGAGCAGAGCAGACCAGAAAACAAGATTTGAGGAGATTCTTTGTCAAGTTATTTTCTCAATCAGCCTTGAACGGCACCTTGAGGACCCAAATTCTTCCTCATATTGCATTCCTGCACTGGTGTAGAAGCTTAAGGGCTCCAGTTGGTACCTTTTTCAATAGCTGTTTATATGATGTGCTGAAGTATTTATCTTGCAATAATGCATGTTAATGTCAGTTTTGCAAGAGAAATGAAGTAATAGATGAACTTCTTCTCTCAAAGAATTTACTTGTTAGTGTGAATCTTGTAGGTACATACTACTTACATATTACCAACCTACAGGCTCAAAGGCATTCTTAAAAAAAATCCTCATAAGGTTTAATATGTGAATATTATTAGAATATTATTAAACTGTTCAGATATTAGAGAGGGGGAAATTCACATCTTCCTTTAAGCCCTTTCAATAAAGCAAGAATGGTTATCTCCATCCATTCTCTTAACATGCAAAGTATCTTTTCCTGAACAGGCAGTTCTTTCAGGCAGGCCAGTAGGAGTAAATGATATAAGTATTCAGATTAATAGTTCAGTAACTATAATCAGCCATGTGCCAATGGGTGCTGTTCCTGCTCTGAATACCCACAAATCTAGAGAAAAATCTCTGCCTAGAGGTTATCTTTAATCTGGCATCAAAATAGAGGAAGACAGCTTCCCTCTCTGGTGCAATGCAGTTTCCATGTCAGTTGGTGCCGAAAGCATTCTGCAGAGAAATAGCACTAAGAGAAAAACCAGCAGCCAAGCTCTTAAATAATGTTTTAAATTTAATATTTTAATTTCTTTTTTAATAATTGACCTGTCAAGATAATTACTGCAGATCATGAGACAATGTCTCTAGCACATTTAGGAAAAACGAAACCATTTGGAGGAGGATATACGTTTTCAAAGGGATTGCTGCCTGGAATGGAATAAAATTTCACTGTCATTGTAAGCATTAGGGAAGAGGGGCAGGAGGGGCACATGAGGGTGGGGTGAGCACTGTGGTCTTTTGTAATTTTAGCTTTTGTCAGGCTTTTGAGAGTTAAAAATCCATTGGCAGATGAGCTTGCTCTGTAAAGGCTCCAGTTGAAATTAATGAGATAGATTTTGCTTGGAGATGACTGCAGTGCAACAGACTTTCTCAGTGACAGGCTAAGGATAATGCCGTATCTTGCATTATTCAGTGTACAGTTTGCATAGTCTGTAACCATAAAGCCTGGTCCACTTTGTTTGACTTTTATGCTTATGTCCAATGGGGCTTGTTTACACTCTGCTTCCCCCTCAAACTTTTCTCCTCCAAATACTCTCCAGGGACTCTGAGCTAGAGCATCTCTGCAGGCTGTTACACAGCACCAGGCTGCAAATTCAACCCATTAATATGACAGCACATCTGATCCCAACACTACTGTCCACCAGCCCCCAGCTCTCCTCTGGGAACAGCTGCTTTTAAATGACAGACACCAATGTCTATGCTTTGATATTCAAAAGCTTAGTGGACCGTGCTCTGTGTGCTGGGAAGAAAAATATAAGCGAATTCTGCTGCACAGTTTAGCTTCCTCAGTTATTTTAATGCAGCACTGACCAGATAATAAAATCCTTAATATTGAATATGAGCTTCTGAAGTCACAAATGTCATCAGTTTGAAGTGGAAGCATGCATCATCCATTCTAGTATAAAAGAAGTCTAAATCATAGCTCCTTTGAAATCAATATGAAAGCACTTCTTAGACTGAGCAGGCCAGAAAATGGTCGTAATTATCATAAAACATAAAATTTCACTTCCCAAAAGGAGCAGGCATATTCTTTTGGGGTGTGGAGGTGTGGGGGATGGACAATGGGACATGACACGCAGAGCCAGATGTCTCCGTTGCACACCAGACACTTTCCATTTTTAAGCACACTTCTAGGTGTAACAATTGATAAGGGAACTGTGAGAAAGCAGCCTAAGTATCACTGCTTAAAAGATCTGCTTGAGTCTACATACAGACTGAAATGCCAGCTTTGAATTGCTCCTTTCCAATCTAGTTTGGATTCCAAACAGAATACTTTAAGTGGCAGTATTACTAACTGCCCCATAGCTCAAAAGCCTTTTAAAAGAAGAGGAAGTACCAGTATGAGATTAAGTACTGGGAGAGGGTGTCCAGTAATGGAGCAGAGAGATGGAGCAGCACTTTTGTTCTGCTCAGTTTAGCTTTTAAATACTTGGACAATACACTCCTGGGTCCTGGGTAGACCTACAACTTAGACCTATAATTCTGTATTTTTTAGTTGACCCTGAATTGAATAAGAGACAAATAATCCTGTTCTATTTTTTGATAGGTATGTTGCATGACTGACTTACTCTCACAGGATGCCAATGATATCACTACTGAGAGGTTACAGATTATGACTCCTGAATTAATCTGAGGCTAAGCAAGAACAAGTAGTAGAGAAATAGGAAGAAATAGAAGAATAACAAAAAAGCAGCAAGCCACAGTTTATAATAAAGGAGAAATATTTTGAAACCATTCTTAATCTTGGCTTAATAACCTCAAGGACAAGAAGACCCTCCTGGCCATTGCTATAAGACCAATAAGATGAACGAAGGAGAGTTTCAGCTATTCTAAGCTCTATTCTTTGCACTTTTAGTTTACATTTCTATCCAAACCCCAGCTACGATCCTATATAACACTCATTTCTGGTGCCTGGCAGGTTCTAGTGTTTTAATGCTGCTAATACATTGGGACATCTTCATGTCTGTAACATGGTCTGTTACCTAAATTTCACTGCAGAAAGGAAAGGGAATTGATCTGCTCTGAGCCACAATTACAAATTCAGCTTCAGAGCACTTTGAAAGCTGCCATGAGGCATTCCCAGCAGGAATAAGTGTCCAGCTGGGACCAAGCAACAGTGTCTGCCTGACTTCAGAAGCCATTAAAATATAGAAGCACCACTTAACACTGGAAGAAAATGCCTTTTCCCCCCCTCCCTATCTTGCCTCTGCTTCTTAAATTGTCACTTACCATTATTCAAAAAGGGCTCCTTAAGAAGGTTCCATTCTGGTTTTTAGGAAGAAGTAAATGAGAGATCAAGGCCAAATATGTCCAGAAATAAGCTTTGGTGAAAAATGGTGATGTTGAAACCAAGCACTTCACACCTGAAAAAGTGTTCACTGCTCAGGCAGAAAGGAAAACAGGGGCAAGAAATATATATCTATGTTTCTGTGTGACCTCGGCCCTGCGTTCAGTTTACCATTCACAATTCACAATACTCATGCTGGAAGTAAACAGAACAGAGTATGAACAAAAGCCCAGTACTGCCTTGTATTCCTCCTGATTTTGGCTTGTTTCCTTTACCCAAAAGCTCAAAGGCTTTCCTGGCCAGTGTTTCTGGAAAGAGGTTGGCTGGTGTGCAAGTTTCTAGCCGCTCCTTGACTTAGAGTAGACCTACAAGAATTCATGCTGTCCCAGCGAGGGGCTGTGGCTACCTGGGTCAGCAAAAGCACCAGGATTGAAATCAAGACCAGAGCTTCTCAGTACCCATGTGCTTCACCAAGGCAAGCCCCACTGGCTGCAAGTGTCTGAGCTGCAAGTGTCTACACCACCAAACCAGAGCTTGTCTCTGTCTAGGGCCCCATGTTCCTCTCTGGATTGGACTATTCCTTGACCCACTGAAAAATACAGTGATTACAGGCCAGGGTAAGCCCCACTGTGAACTCCACTACCTACCTGTGCTTTGGCATCTCAGCATCTCTCTTGGAAAGTAACAGAGCACAGCCCACTGCCTCAGCCACAGACCCGCACAGTGAGTCCTCTCATATGACCCAACATATGAAGGAACAGTTGAATAAAGAGGCCTGAAATGCTTTGAACATGAAGATTAATGCAAAATATTCAGTGCCTTTATGGTGGACATTAGCCCTCCATGAGGTCACAGGAAAGAACCAGAGACAGAACAAAACAGATGTGTCCTTCCTCGAAGTCACCCTGAAGTCAGGAGTAAAGTCAGGATCAGGTTTTCATCAACCTTCTGATGAGGTTTTCATCATAAGATCTTCCTCTGTATATACTGGAGAGAACATATTCCTCCCCCCAGCAAGGTCAAAGCAGCTGCCTGCAAGTACCTGTGTGCAATAGCTTGCAAGAAAAACAAAGAACTCCCTGACTTGATGCCTGGCTTTCCAAACCTGCACTACTTTAAAAACCAACCATCACATGGGAAAACAAGGAGATGCTGTCAACTCCGGTATTCACAACTGCAGATAAACCCTGACGACACAATATTTTTCCCAAGTAATATTATGACCTGGGGCAATGTAAGTGCTTCAGTATCCCCTTTCCAGCTGGATGCATCTTTCTTGCCACATTTGCTACAAATTGTATTGCTTGGTAAGAAATTAGAATTCCAAGAGCAGGGATATATGTCTTCTGGCTCTAAAAAAACAGATGAGTCAGACAGTTCCTATTTAGTATGCAAGAGAGAAGCATAAGTGCCTTTTATTGTTAAACATAGACGCTATCTTTGTTGAGGAGAGGAAAGGGGATGTCCCCATTATAATCTATGATTTATTTCTCCTAACTCTGCCTGACTGTATTTACAGTAAGTCTCTTCTTTTCGAAGCAGGTAGGTTCATCTACAGTTCCACAGTGGTCACAGGAGGATTTTCCTTCCGTCCTGGAAAGTACCCAGTCCTTTTTCTCTCTAAGGACAGGGTAATCCTCCCCCCCCCCCCTCCCCCCCTGCCACCACCTCAAGAAGAGAGCTGGAAACCTGCCACGGAAGACTGTCACATCAGTTTAATTTTACTGGTAACAAAAAAAAGGGTCGGTGCCCTATTCTAGAGACAATGACATGCATACTAAAGCTGCTGATTTTCCAGCCCTTGCTCCTTCAACAAAATGATAGAGACCTGTAGTGCTAGAGCTGCCTGCAGCACACTGGAGCCAGAGGGTTGCCAAGGAGCCTAATGCAGCAGGAACTCACCTGCTCAAAATTGCTCAGAATCACTCAATTGCTCAGAAAGACTCAGAATTACAGCTTCTGCTTTGGACAGGAAACAGTGTATGAGCCCTAAGACTCTACCATAGACATGCAGTCTGTGGGAGAATATAGCACCTCATTTTATGCCTTCCTGTCCTACTCCAAGCTTTCTTATTTGACCTGCACAGGTGTGGGAAGGATAAGTCCCAAACAAAAAGGTTCTCTTGGGATGGCAGGTGAGGAAGCCGTGGTTTACCTTTCCCACCTGTACTTCTCCACCATGATCTCTGTGCAGCAGTACTGCCTTCCCCAGCTCAGGGAGATCAACTGAGCTGTTGCCATGTATGGTCTCAGTCACCAGGTGAGCTAACACAGCTTAAATGTCAGGTTTTCACCTAACCCCCCTCATTTTGAGTGAAATGATAGGCAGCACTCATAAGAGCAGCTTCATCAGAAGAGTACACAGGAAAATATCTTTCATGAAGAGCTAGTGACAAGTAACCAACTTGTGTGTCAACATGAGTGCAGATAGCAAAGGATGTACCACAGATGTGAAAGCAGTTTCAGACAGTCTCAAAGCTCATTGAATCACTGAGTCTAGAGGCTAAGCTCTTCTAAAGATCTAAAACAAATCAAAGGGAAAGACTGGGCACATATCACACTTATGCCTTTTGGAGTGGAGGCATAAAATATATATTTACCTTTGGTCTTAAATAGAAGACGCCCATATCAGTAGCACTGTCATTACAGCATTTTCCCTGTGGTTTTCTGCCCCCAAAACTCTTCCAAATCTGTTTTAATGCTGCTAAAAGGCTTGTGCATTGTTTTTCTTCCCCAGAATCCTTACTTACATCCTGCAGGTATAAGCAGGCCTGCTGAGAACAAGAAAAAAATTTACAGTGTGTTTCATGAAGTAATATGATGTATGTAGCACTGCAGAGGTATGTGCTCCAGAAATCTGGAAAATGTGAATACCACATCCTTAAATATACTCGCAGGATTGAGACAGTGATGTAAGCAAGTAAGCTGTGTTCCCAGAGTAGTAATATTTGATATTATTGGCATACAAAAGAGCAGAGTACATTTAAATACTATTTAGTTGCTCCTCCTCTCAACATTACAGGTCTTTTAAAAATACATTGTCTTATCAGGCTTGAAAGAGCCTGATCTATTTCTTCATATAAGATTATATCTTTACTACACACGGGAATACCATTGTATATTACACATAATGTATCATAATAAGAAAATAACTTCCTATAGATCACACTTGTGAAATAATTTCCAATGGCCAGCAAAGTTTTGGCTGAAAAGTGTTACTAGCTAATGTTGTCAAGAATGACATCTCCAAACAACATAACTGTGGCAAAAATCTATTGTGTAATTGTGCTATGATCCCCTCAGACATTAAACTCAGCTGAAACTTTGTAAGGGAAAAAAAAGAGTAAAAATAAGGGAGAGGCTTCATGAAATTCCTGTGTTTTATTACAAAAATTCAAAGTAGCACTACTTCAAGTTCTTTGTAGCTGAAACTTCCCATAGACTTCTAAATATACATATGCCTTCAAAACCAGCCAAAGGCAGTCTGGTATATAATTAAACTTGGTCGTCCAGAACACTGAAGTAATTCCAAAATATTAGCTTATCCTGGTGGGATGCTGAGTTGCTAGAAAGAGCCATTATTTCCCATGTTCCTTTACTTGTAACTTTCCAGAATATCCAGATTTCTTCCTACAATCAAAGAACTTGTAAGACTTCTGAATGTGTTTAGGTTGGAGTAACTCCCCTTACATGATCTTAAATGAGAAAGTCAAACTACTCTATCCCAGCCAACAGTAACACTGTGTTCAAATGGGTTAGCTTGAAATGGGAAAAAAGGATTTGAACCTCACACACACTTTCATTCTGTTACATGAGGACATTGGCAGGTTTAACAAGACAGCTGGGTTCTAAATCAGTTCTTACTACTCTAGAAAAAACAAACTAAAAAAACCCCCCAAAAATGAAAAAAACCCATATGCCAAGTTCCTAAGTATGTTTGAGACATCCTCAGTGGAAAACATCTGGTCATATCTTAAAAGAAAAAAGAAAAAAAAAAAAGGAAAGGAACATTAATAATGAATGAGAAAGAACACAGAAAAACAATTATATTTTTGTAATGCCACTCTATAAATTAATGGCATGCTTTTGTGTGAACTTTATTCATTTCTGGTCACATATCCTGGGCAGAAATTGCAGTGACAGGGAAAAGTAAAATCACAAGTGTTCTTTCTGTTCTGTGTTTGCCAGTACACTTTCATCTGCTTTCACACATTTTGCTCCTCCATGTCATTTTGACTCTTCAGCCAGATCCTTTGTTATGTGAAAGACCTTTTCTTGACTGGTATTTTCTACTTCTTGAAATTCCCTTCTTAAAATGAAATGCCAGCACGTAAGTTGTTGGTATCCCTATGGATGCTGAACTCCAAGCAGTTGTAGGATTTTTTAATGGCTTATATGGTCCTTCTCAAGAAAGTCCCATAGGAATCTTTCATTCTAATAAGACTCACCCATTCTCTTGGAGCAACTGCTTCACAACCTGTGAAGCTGCTGCTCTAAACCCCTGTCCTTTTGTCATACCCAAAATAGTTCAAGTATGTTTGGCGTCAATTCCTCTGTTATTACTGCTTCATTGACTGATTTCTCCAAGATCCCCCTTAGCAGCAAGTATGCAGTATCTATTTATTGAGGAAAAAGCTGATTGCTTTTGCCTGTTAGTCCACGTCTAATCAGACTGTGGGAGATTTCTATCTACACAAACATGTATTTCACTAAAATTTTACCTCATCACTTTATTCAGAGTAATTTCTTTCTTTAAAGTTACAGGACTCTCCTCACACCTCTGTGACCTAAGCTGTCCTTTGGGTGTAGTTCATAGCAAGGGATTACAGTATCTTATTGATTTTTGTCATTGCATCATATTTCAAGCTGTCTGTTGAATAATGACTATGCTATCAAGGTCCTCTTCTCATAGTAAGCAGGAGTGTCTAGGGCTGTCAATCTTACTGCCATTCATAAGTACTAACATCCACTAAAAATAAATTAGAACAAAAGTGATGTGACAATGAAAAGCTGTAATGTGAGGATATTGAAGAAAAAGGCTTTTGTCAAATTTGACTCGCATAGAATGCGTCATATAACATGACCCAAACTGTTTGACAGGAACAAATTATCACAAGATTCCCTATCAAAATAAGCGGAATCCATTAAGATATACAAATAAATCCCAGCTATGAGATCAGCATCCTGTATTACAGGAAACTCTGTTTACTAGGTTACACTATTGAATTAAAAAAATAGCAAATGTTCTTACCAATAATCAATCAAGGGCTCCTACTTTTTTATAATGGAGGAATTTTTAAAATCTTTAACCAAAATCAATATCAAAACTAGATGGTGGAATTCCATAGGGTTACTAGAATATTGAATAAAACAGAGATGCAAAAAATGAAAAAAACCTGACACTAACAAAATGTAGATTAACTGGAGAAACAGACAAAAGGCCACAGCAGCAGATCAAAGAGACAGCAGCTTGGCAAAGTATGATGGAGCATTACCATAATGAATTTTGCGAGTAAGCAGTGTCCTTTAAAATAATTCTTTTGATCTCTTAAGAAGGAATTAACTATGATCAAGAAAGGGTTTACTTAGCAAAAAATAAAAACTGAAATTAAAAGAGGAATAGGCTTATATATTTTATAGGATTTGACTTTAACCCATTTCCAGCACCTCCATCACGATGTTTCATAGATTCGTACCAGGCTTACCCTGATTATCTAGTCTGGTCTTCTGAATTCTAACCAAAAGAACTTCCTGCAGCAATTCCTGACTTGTACACTCTAAGAGCAATTTCCTCCTGTTTCCTTTCTGGATTAAGAAAGAAAGTGAGAGACTAGTCAGACATTTAAATTTAACTAGATTCCAGATCAGTTTCCTGGACTAGAAGGAAATGCAACTTATCAAATGCCTGAGTTAAGACTAAACTCAAGGCTTCCCTGTAATAAATGTAAAATTGAACCCTCCCAACCCAAGGACAGTTGGGGTGCTCTGAGGCTGCTAAGGTGGGTGGGATAGTAAAGCCTGACAGAAAAGTCCTGAGAATCTGGGTTTGCTGTTCCCACTGTTGCTGACTGCACAGTAGCTTGGGCAACAAACACTGCTGCCCTTACAGCCAATTCTTTCATCACATTTCTGTCCATTGCACGCTAAAGAGATATCCACACATACACAATTTTCTCTCTGGAAAAACAGGAGCCATCAGCAGCTAGAGCCGTAGTTTTGCAGGGGACTGCAAACCAGCAAAAGCACGGGACTACAGTTGCCATGGGCAACTGGCTGCCTGTGGCTGTTCCTCGACCGGGCCTCTTCTGGGCTGTGCTGGGCTTGCGGTGAGCAGACAGAAGTACAGTACTTCCACAGGAGGAGTCTAAAAGACTGGAGGGAACATGCCTTGTTCAGTTCAGGTTTTGATCCAAACTAGACTAGCAAGTCTGCAGGAATCATGGAGCAGGCTGTTGCCCACCCAGGCATCCAGCTGCCTGCTGGTGCATCTGACAGGCCAGGCCATGCACCGGCACATCAAAAGGAGCTGTAACTGCCATTACAGCTGACATAATGAAGGTATGGTGCTAAGAATTGTTTGGAGCAGGAGCCTGCTCTAATGAGAAATTTTCCTGAATGCTGTTAAAGGGGCCCCGGTTGTTTTCAAATGAGCAAGTGAAATCTAAGGTGCTGAGATCTGCTAACAATTATCTTCAGAGCCACTCTTGCTGCTGCCTTTCTCAACTCTGTCCATCACAAGGCTGCCTCAGAGCAGGAGATGCATGGCAGGTTGAGAGCTCTGTGGGGTGGGAAGCCAATATGCCTTATTAACTTTGAGTGACTAAGCCTTTTGTGCGGGAACCGCATATAATTAAAACACATTTTCATTGCTAAGCAGTTAGAATGAGGAACTTGGCTTGGTCTTTTCTGTTCAGTCTGCCTAACTACTGAATCTGTGATAAGTAGCAATGATGAAATTAAGAAAAATCTAAAATTATTTCTGGACAAAACAATAATAGTAACACCAGCCAAAAGTTGAAGGCAAAAGAAAAATGACTACATATTATTTAAGCCACGTAGACATCTGATGCAAAAGGCAGGTATCTCTCCTTTCAGAAAAGTCAGAGTTACTCAAAATGTGGGAAAAACTATTTACACAAGCTCAGACAAGTTCCTTTCCATACTTAATATGGCTGTTGACTTTGGAAGATTCCATCTTCCAGTCTTGACTTAAGCTACAGAAACTGCCAGAGTCATCTTAAATTATTTTTAAAAGGCTTCAACAAGCTGGATATCCCTTCCACCCTTGTGGGAATTCCTGCAAGGAACTGATCAGGCTGAAATATGCCAAAAAACAATGTTTGGCATAAGTGAGTAACTGTGGCTGCTGCTGCTACAGTAATTTAAGAAAGGCAGCAGCTGGGAAAGACTGTTTCTCATGGTAACCCTTTCCATGTGTGTCCTCCACCCAGATGTAAAGTCAAAGACCCTCCTCTCAAAGGAGTAGCTTTGAAGTTCTTAAGTGATATTTAACTCCAACAACATAAAGCCTTTATCGTTGGTATAAAGCAAGCAGTAAAATAAGATACCACACCCCAAAGACTCCAGGACTTCGAAGAGGATTGTTAATGCAGAGGAAGGAGACACAACCTTGCTTTGCTCAGGAATCCTAAGAATTGTGCTGCATTTTAACATCATTGTTTGAAGTCAGAGAATGCAAAGCCACTCAGGGAGATTTTTATCTCCTTAGCTCAAACAACAGTGGTAATAGGGACTCCACCATCTGAGTGCGCCTATGACCTGAATTTTGGCTGCTTCTCTGAGATACTTTTGAATTCATATGCTTTTAATTTTTGAAAGAAAAAGTGTTTGGGAAAGGAAGTGAGCATGAAAAATATATCTGCAATCTGGGAGCTACAGTTAACAGAAAGGAATCGTCTGTTTCTTATTTATGTAAATAAACACACAAAGTGATGCTGAAGGACTCTAGATTCTCCGTGTTTTTCAGAGTGTAATGAAAAAAGCAGCCCCCATAATCTTACATGCAGTTTGTCACATTCATATTGATGCTATTCACCCATGCAGGAGAAGCAGTGGGGTCTCAGCATACTCTCCCCACTCCCAACAAGCCATTCCCAGAACTCTGTGTCCTGGCACAAGGGGTTCCACAGACTCTTCAACCAGCCCTTTTGTTTACATAAATGAAAACCATTTTGATCACACAACTGAATGGTAGAGTTGCATCTATTTAACACTGTAAGAATTATTTCATGATAGAGCAGGGCCAAGTATCTAATACCTTTGTGTTTCTTGAATGAAAGCTGGAAGAGAAAGGGGGAGCATATTCATTTTAACAAAATGGCTTCTTTTCAGTGGTAGTCCCACTTACATCCAAATTCTGTCCTATTATTCTGCAAACATCCACACTGGCTGCTTTACAGCTATAAAATAGTGCTCAAAATGCTCAAGCATGGATTATAACTCTATGTACATATGGATATATCATATTCACATGACTATTTGTGGATGAACTGTTCAAGAAACAAGCTGAAAAAGGCCTGAGAGCTCAGGGGGAATGCCATAAAACTTGGGCCATCGAGCACACAGATAGAGTAAAACAGTCTGCTCTCAAAGTAGAGCAGCAAACAATTAATGAGAAACGTATTGGATGACAACCCTTATCAGCCACTTCTGAAATAATTGCAAGTATGTTTACAAAACTCAGAGCACATTCAATGACAATTTGAAAAACGAGTATGAAACTCAAATCATTAAATAGGTTAATTATATCAAATAGTTCAACCACTTCCTGTAAATCACAATCAGAAGACAGCAACTCTGCTTGAGAAGGGTTTCTATTCAGCATGGCTTTTCACATGCCCTTTCCTATGCCTTTGGGTTTATGTAGCCTGCGATGTCTCCAGTACTTGTGTCCATGCAGTTGCTCCCTGGGATTTATAATGGTATTAAAATGGACCGTTTAAATCCACAGGAAATCAACAAACACAAGCTTCTCCCTATTTTTGTCAACACTGTGAACATAGAGGGCTTATGTGGATCAGCTTTATTCCTGAGGGACCCCCCTCCAAAAAGATTGCTCCCCTGAGGCTGCCACACATCACCCAGCAGTTACCTGGCCTCTTCCTGCTGTGTCACCAACAACCTCCTCAGTGGGGCATCAATACCCATTTCCTCAGCAAGGCAGGATCCATCTCCTTGGCAGGCACTGACAGCCATTTCTTCAAAGGATATTGCCATCCATCTCCTCAGAGAGTCACTGTCATCCATTTATTCAGGAAGGCAGCACCTGTCACCTGCACAGGCACCTGAGGCCATCTCCTCAGCAGGGCACTGTCGGCCATTTTCTTACTGAGGCAGCGCTCACTCCCTCAGCAGGTACTGACAGCTGTTGGCAGGCACTGGCACCCCTCTCCTGAGCACAGCACTGGCTGCCATTTCCTCAGCACAATGCAGGCACTCATCTCCTCAGGTGGAGCCCACTCCCTGTCTGTGTGGTGCCAGGCACTTCCCGAGAGCCTCTCTGGGGATCAGCAGGGTGCAGGCCCTGCCGCTCACCCTGAGGTGCCTGGCTGCCTGCTGCCAGGTGACCCCTGTGCCTGTGGCGGCGGGCACAGCAGCTTGGGAGAAATGCTGCTGGGATCAGGCAGGAGGCAGTGCAGCTGGCGCAGCAAAAGGTGGGGGCTCACAGAGTTCCCTCAGTTCCTGTTGCCCAGAGAGACTGCAGGATGGAGGCAGGGATCCCAGCATGTTGTCAAGTCTCTGTTGCCCACAAAGGCTGCAGGATGGCGGCAGGACCACACACGAAGGCAAGTCACAGTGGTCAATCCCCACATGAGAGGAGCAGAGCCCTGGTTTGGAAAGCCCCAGGGAGCAGATGAGGCAGCAGGGTGGACAGACGGGGAGAGACTAGGGCACCCAGAACCTTCTGTGTGTGAGGTGCATCCGTGAGGGCTGATCTTGAGGGCTCAGTCTGGGCCGCAGTGACACTGCCATGGTGTCAAAAGGGAGTGAATGCACTGACTGATTTGAGTCTACTCCCATCCCTGCTCTCTACGTAACAACCACGACACACAACAGAGGAAATCCTGGAAGCCGTGATGACTGGTCTCTGCCAAAGTGTGCGAAAGACTTTCACTCAACAGTACTTGACATGAAGAGACGACGCCATGTTGAAGTCCTGCAGGAGCGTGAGAGGCCTGGACCTTGTCCTCTGCAGCTTCATGCTGTGGGCAGCCAGGTGAAATGGGACAGGTGCTGCTGCTTCCTTGCACGTTTGATGGCTGGGATGCATCTTGCTGAGGAATTGCCAAAGGAATGGCAAAGGATAAAGCTGAAGGTATCCAGAAGCCTGCAAGCCAGGTAAGTCTGCTCTTGTCTTGCTTCCTCCTCAGACATTGGCCTTGTACTAGCTCCCAAGTACTAGAGAAATGGCAGACTTCGTGCGTTATCTTAAATGCAGTAGGGGAAATATTTTTTTGAGAAGGTCCTTTGAATGCACAGATCTGAGAAAAATGTAGTTTAATAGGTGCTGAATCACAGAAAATATGCCATTGTTTCTGACAGTGGATTAGTCTTTGGAGAATCAAGCCCTGTGTCCCTTGTTATCTCACTAAACTCTCAGGTAAAGAGCAATAGCAAACTTGAAAATTTACAGATTTTGCCAGTTCACACTTATGCCCAGGTATCTCCATGGGCTGAATTTGTTAGAAAACCTTAGAACCAATATATTTCTAAATACCTATAGATATGTGTGAAAGCATTGTAATTAAAACTATCTGTGCTTACTAGACAAACTTGTCTAGCTAAATCAATCAATATACACCCCTACTAACTAGAAAACTCTACTGACCATATTTGTAATTTGAATTATCAAACAAGAAAAGCATTAGAGGAATGAAAATCATGGTAAGGGAGCAAACTGGAGGCATTTCTATTTGTGTTATTTAGTTTTTGAGTACTTTTACTTACATTAATGTAGTTGGAACATAATTTGTATCCATTTATTTTTTTAAAATATCTTCCATTCCAAGCATCTTAAAACAGCTGGCTAAAAGGTAGGGCACTGTAAGCATCCAGCAAGCTGCTCACTGCCAATGCTTTTCTTCTGCACTACTGTCTTTTTTTAAATTCAGGCAACAGAATTTCACCTCTTCAGAGTCTGTAGCATTTTCTCATTGTTTTACCCTAGCATAGGGTGTTGCAAACTGAAATGCTGTATTTTTAGGATAATTTAAATGAAAAATTTAACTAAACCTACACATTAAAATTTCCTGTGCATCTTCAGATTTGAATTGCCTGACACTGTCTTTCACATGCCTTTATTTCCCAAATCCAATACATGTCCCCAAATAACTTGACAGTGTGCCCTGAAATATCTAGAAAGACTTACATATAAATTGGGTGTTTGTGGCATTTGTTAGTTAACAGGAAACAATTTACTACTAAATTGTTTCTGGTGATATGTATTAGATTGCTGCTGTGTGGTGTTTGCTGTGGGTTCATATGCTATATAATCTGTGTGCTTTACAACCTATAAAAGGTTAATCATAAAGGCAAGCTGTATCTTCATCACAATCAAGGTAAAAAACTGTTTTTATGGGTGCCTGTTTTTTATTACCTACAGATTTTATGGTAACTATTAGATCTAAAATATAAAATTTATGTATGCTCAAAAAGTTTAAATGCAGCCAGGAAAAACTTTGCAGTCAGGAGGACACCCACAGTAAATGCAAGAGGGAACATTATGAAGTAGGTATCAGTGTAATGGCAACATTACTCAACAGAGAGGATGGGCTGAGAGTGTATTTCTCATGACTGACTTTTTCACACTGTGAGTACTAGAAAATAAGTGTTGGGTCTGCATTCCAGGTTGACTTGCTTAATTCAATTTGCAGATATTACCACTATAGTAGGCTATTTCTCAGCAAAAAACTCTACCTTGCCCAAAAGCCTTTTGGACAGATTTAGCCCACTACTTTGCCAACAGGCTTTAATAATTAGTAAACTTATTTAGAAAGAAACTGCAACCAGGGATGCTGTGGGGAAAAAAAAAAGTAGTAGAGGAAGGCCTCCTACAAATTTATTACATATAAAGATATTTAAATGTTTGTCTTATGATGTTTGCAATCTAAGCCATATCAATTCTCCTTTTTTTGCTTGAGAGAAGATGGATAAGAGGTGAGTCTCAGAAATACTATGCAGAGGGCAGCTCTCAGCCAACCAACAATTGCTTTGTCAAGGAGCTTTTTCTGTTGTGCTATTAGGCTAATGGCATCAGACAAAATGCACAGTGATGTGGCTTCGTGTTGTTTCTTATGATGTAGGAGAATTGTCTGAAAAAATGTTTGCTTTCTTTAAGGATTATCCCTACCTCCAACCACAGCTTTTTCATACATGAAAATTTCAGCTACTTTCATCCCATGAAAATTATACAAATGCTGATTACCAAAATCATCACAGTATACAACCTGCAAGACTAGGAGTGGAGCAGTCAGAAGGGATGAGGTTTCTCCTCAGCTTGCTTAAAACCCTTTGCAATTTGTTTTTTCTCATAAAAATGCTGAGTTTTACTGCTAAAGAGTCAGTACAGATGCAATGTTAAATATCTTGCAAGGCTTTCCACAAAACTACAGGAGACAAGAGTTGCTACTCCTGATATTCCTAATGTAAAAAGCAGGTTGAAATTAGTTTATTCTTAGAAATCTATACAGTCTTTCAGGCTTTCATAGAACAAAAGAGCAAAGCAGATTTTAACAATCATGCATATGTCTCTTGTAAGCTTGAATTAATTGTCCCTTCACTGGTTTTAAGATGTTGGTCATGCCTGTTTTAATGTCACCATACCACTTTTTTTTCCTACACAAAACCGAGGAAAACAAGGTAAGACCACAATTGTCCAAACAGCTACAAAATTTTGTAAATTTTCAAGTGGTCTTCCATAAAAAAGGAGAAAACAGTATATAGAGAGAAGAAATATCTTGGAAGGTGAATACAGAAGATCTCTTTAATAATGTCTCCAATGCCCCTCCTTTCTTTGTCAACCAAGTGTTTCTGCATTCAGTTGATTCCACCTCCCCATGATGAGTTGGATGTTCCTATCCCATGGTTATCACTAAGAGATTTGATTCTGGGCAAGCTGACAGAAATATACCATGGCAGCAAACATCTTCAAATTATGAACGGTATAGGATTTCTGTGCAAACATCAATTTTTCCAGATTGCTACAGCCTGAAAGCTTCAGAAGCTATGCTTTCAATTTGTGCCCACTCTAATAAATCTTGTGAATGTTTATGAGCAAAAATGTAGCTTGCAACAGGGCTGATTATAACAGCTCTGCTAGGGCAGGCCAGAATCAAGGCCTGACAACCTGAGTAATGCTGAAGTGTTGGCAACTGTTCCCCTTAATGTTAATGCCTTCTTACATCCTTAGGCCAGCCCAGAGTGTACACTCATACTGCTTCAAAAGCCTTTCTGAGCACTGGAGAGAGCTGTGCCACTGTTGGAAAATAGGTGCTAAGTAGCCAGTATTAAGACTGTCAAACTGGCAATCCAGCTCCATCTGGATTCTGAATGATTTTCCATCATCATGTAACAGTATAAGGTTCATTTGCCATCTGGCTCCTGAATCAACTGCTGTCACACAAGCAGCACCCAGCTGGTGCAGGGTCACAATTAATTTGTTATTTGGGGTACCTCCATTTTTAGGTGCCCGGCTTGAGTAATTCTCCTTGCTGACTGCTTATCAAAGTGGGTTGCAAGCAGTTGTTTCTGGAATACTTGGAAACTTCTGCAAACCCTGTAGTGGTACTCACTAGGGTCAGTGTTTCAGCAGCAAGCAGAGAAGACCTGGAGCAGACATCGTTACAATAGCTGGGGTGTCTGCATGCACTGAGTTTATTGGCTTGTTTGGAACTCAGGTGCTTCTGTCTTTTTCTCACTGGTTTTGATTGGTGGCTTTAGGAGAACCATCTTTAAATGCATTGCATTTGGGACCCAACTGTTGAAGTTCTGAAAAGTAATCATGGCTTCTAAAAACTTTTGTGTATTTGCTCGATTCTTTTGGACATCATCAATCTTTTCACAGTCTCAGTTGTTTATCCTTTTGCCAGAGCTTTCCTCTGAACATATCTGGTTCAAAGGTATAATGAAGGGAACTCATTCAATGAAAGATTCTCTTTGCCCTGAGGAAACTGTGAGGTGGAGCAGTACTTTGCCGTAAGCACTCCATGAACATGCACAAGGGGTAAAAGAGCCATTGGTTATGGAGCTCTCCAGCTACTGGAACACTTGATTTCTCATTTTTCATCTTTATTTCTTTTAAAGCCATTTGTTATAAAGCTACAGCCTGAAGTGGAGAACTCACCTTAGCTGTAAAGCTTCACTGCAAGGCAGCAAATTGCACTGTAGCATAATATCAACCTTATCTAAGATTCATGGAATGAATTATACATATTATATTGCCTTAAAAATGAAACCTGGTGAAGTATTACTGTAATTTGAAAATCTAAGTAGATTTGTACAGTGAGATTTAAAATTTAAACCTGTTTAAATATTAAGCTGATTGGAAAAAATATTTTTGAGAAATGGTATTCAATAGGAAAAGACTCGCCATTCAGAGGAAAGACAGCCCCGAACTGTTTTTGTCATAAGAACAAACCATTAAGAAACACATTTACTGGGCAACTTCTATTCAGGAAAGCACATCAAATCACAGTCACCTAAACATGTCAATGTCCATTAATGTGAATTCATGCTGAATTAGGAATTCAAGGCAATGCAAGGTATCAGCCCTCCAGGATAACAGATATTTTGGGCAATATGGATTGTACTAACTTTATTTTATTCATTTATTTTGATCAAGTAAAAGAAAACAATTACTGTTGGCAGGTGATGCAGGACTTTTTGTATGTATTTCTAACAGCAGAAGCCATAGTGGCAACCAAATCCCAGGGTCTTGATTGCTGCTGCCTGTACTTGGGTGGTGTTTTAGCCCACATCCTCCAGCAACCTTTACCTTTTTCACAGCAGAAGAGACACCTCTGTGAGAGCAGTGTCAGTTTCTATGCTTGATCTGCTGCTCAGTTGATCAGATCAAGGACCACACTGATCTTTCATCTTATTAACATTATCCTGCTGGAGTTTCATTTTACCTCTTCCTCTATAAATGTTGCAGGATTTTATAGGTACCATTTTCCTGCTGAGTAATGATTGACCATGATGGTGTTTACATACCAGCATTGTTTGGCTCTGATAAGGGTGGTGGTAGAACGTTTTACCTAGCAGAAAAGAGAGAGTTGCCCAAACACTGTCTCACAAATGTACTTACATTAGTGAGGTCATCTTGAAACTGATCTGAAATCAGGCATGGGTTTTAATCTCAGTATTACTTGGTATGCTTCATACACCATGTGTTCTCTAAACAAATGTGCACTAAAGCAGGCTGGTGAAGTTAACCAGACAGATGGCTGAAATCCCACATGTGAGATAGATTGGTAAATGAATAGGTAAGGACGTGGATGAGTGTTTCAAAAGGCACAGAAAAGGGTAGTTGATTACAAGGCTAGATAGAAAATGGAAGGTATTATAAAAAGAAATGTGGGATAATATAAACAGAGCCCTTAATCCAGTTGACTGTAAATCCCTTTTTCTTAATTGGTTTAGAAACTGTGGGCTGTAATGTGAGACAGAGGGCTCTCAGCTGCTTTTCTTCTTTGCTGTCTGGAATCACATTAAGTGGGAAACAATAGCAGAGCTGACATCTCCTTGTCTGTAGGGGCACTTGGAGCTAATCTGCTATTGAGACTAATACAATTATATGGGATTATAGGATTGCCACTGATATACAGATTAGGGAACTCCCAAAGGGAGCTGCATCTTGGGGTATTATAAAGGAAGAAAATATACGAGGGCCCCGATTATCCAGAAGTCAAGGGGAAAAGCCACAAAGACACATTTGGATTTCTTTTTCACAGATTTGCATGCATACACGAGGTTCTTGACCAAGGAGTAGGCAAATAATGCAAAAGACTTTAATATCTATTGTTTACTCCATACACAATGCTAAAGTGCTCTCCTAAGCAATCTGAAGTCAAAACCAAAAATGCTTATTTCAATTACTGTCTTGCAAGGAAACCACTTCAATGCAGCAATTCAAAATGAAGGCACAACCTAGATCCAGATTTCACATAGCAGCTAGCTGTCCTTGCTCTCTCCCTTTCTGTGCACTCACAACATGTAAAGGCACCTGCCCCTAAACAGAATAATGTAAATTCTCTTGGGTGGGTTCTGAATGCCCGTAAATACCACAGTTGTGAGCCTGGTCCTTCCATCCTCTCACAGCTTTACTCTGTACTCTCAGAAGAGTGAGCAAAGAGCAGGGTTATCACAGCCTGCCATGAATGTGTGTGCTGTAGGCATTGAGCTGACACTCATGCTACCAGCTTCTGGGTGTCTAAAGCCTTTAATGAGTTATACTCTTAACAGCACCATAAGGTGTGTAAATAAAAATGTCTTACATTTAAAGCTTGTCTCATAAAAACCTGCATTAATGTAGCTATCTCAAGTCTCTAGTTACCAGGCCATGTTTCACATATAACACCTTAAATTCATATATTTAATCCATATTATTTTTCCCTGGCCAGTTGGCAACAAAATGTAAGCATGCTGTTCCCATCACTCCTATTCCCAACTCCAAGACAAACAGCTGCAGCACTGTTTAACAACACTTGCTCATTTGACAATAGCAAGTAAAGAACTTCAACAAAGCTTCTCACTTCCTGTTCTAAGTTTGGTCCAGGCATCTAATAAGAGATTCCTGAGTTCTAGCATAGGAAGAAAAACAGAAACATGAAAATGAACTGCTATGATCTCATAGCAATGAATCATGGCAAAACTAGGAATAAAATTTGATTGACAGCAAAGCTCAGTACTTGCTGGACCGTATGGCTGTAACTCAGACCTGGCCATTACCAAGTGTGGCGAAGGAAAGGATTGGTTTCCTCACTCACAACTTTTAAATATTTTTCCACATATCCAGGGTGAAATTATAAGAGAAATATTTTAAGAGAACTAATGCTGCTGCTTTTTCTTTTTTTAAATTTAGGCAAATGCATTATTTTCACACTAGACAGTATCTCCCTAAAAAACACATTCTGTGTATCTGGACTTGGAGGACTTTTGGCCTTCAATGAGAATTACTAAGTATCCTGGGGAACTCATCCTTCATTTTCTTTTAGCCAAAGCATGAAACAAGGTAGACTTCAGGTCCTGAACCTGCATCAGGCACTACCCAAGTGCCAAGACACTTTTAAGATTAAAAGGAGTTGGGTTGTTGTTTGGCCTCTAGCTTCATCCATCTCTTTCTTGAGCAGACAATGAGACTTGATCTCCCTTGGTGGCACCTGAGGGTAGGTTCCAGGAACTGTCTTCCAATTGTCTGGTGTCATCCTTTATCATACAAAAGCCAGTTTCTCTGTCTGAACCAAACTGCACACACTGAACATTGTGTTATATATGGATCTGGAGCCTGAAGCACTGCCTGAGGGACTGACCTGGATTACTTCCCTAAAGAGATGATGCTACTTGCCAGGCTTAGCTGTCATCTGAGAAACATCCAGCTACTGCAAACCAGGGAAAGAACAGTCAGAAGCTGACTCAGAGAAGCAGTTCATTGACAGAGGAGAACATAAGACAAATTTCTTTGAGGAAACTTAATTCTAATAATGGTCTCTGTGTGAATAAATCAAGGGCTCTTTACTTTCTCCAGACCTTTTCCCATGTTGACAGTAGGTTTGCAACAAGATGAAAAGTTGGCTTTTTGTAGAGATTCCATTATTTATTAGTTGCTTACCTTACTTTTGACTTGACTCAGAAGGAAAATAACTTCCTCTTGCCAGACTGCTGCGCTTGGGCCAGCTCTGTTTTCTTTTTTCTTTCTTTTTTTTTTTTTTTTTCATTTTCTCCACCCTCCCCCCACCCCAATCTTCCCCCTCTCCTCCCCTTTAAAAGGACTTTTCCCTCTAATCTACATTTTTCTGTCTTTTTAACAACTTCCAGTCACTAAATTAAGAATTTCCTGCTAAGGCTAATTTAGTATTATGAAGCTGGAGAAGTAAAGCCCTGGCATACTCAGATGAAATTTCAGCTCAAATACAGATCAGGCTGCCTGCACATTCAGACAAAAACTTTGTGTCCAAAACCTTGCCTAATATTTTTCTTGCTATATTGGGTGACTCAGTACAAAACAATACCTCAATACCTCTCCCTATACATCTAGGCTTGAAAATACAATATATTCATCATTTTTTCCCCCCTTTTTTAGCAACCAAGGAGCTATCATTAATTTTTATTTGTAGGAAAGCTCAGGTTCACAAAGCACTCTCTCTAGGACATAGGTCATCCAAGCTTATTCAGCAGACTGAGAATCTGTACCGCATAGTTAGATAAAACAGGGGTTAGCTTCAATCACTCTTTATTTGTATTTGAAGTACAGAATTTTAAAAACTGGACTAAGCGAGTGCAAACAGAGAGTATGAGTCCGCCAGACCCCTTGGGCATTAAATCTAACTTAAAGTGAAAATCTTTGTGGTGGAACTATCTGACAGCAAGACCAGACTCTGTGCTTGCAGATTCCTGTGTGTGTGAGAGAGATGGATATAGCTTCCCATCTGGCTGGGCACTGGGAGCAGAGAGAGAGACGCAGGTGCAGCAGGGAATGTAAAAGGCAGTTAATGTGCAGCATGAACAAGAGTGCTACACAAAGCACTTTAAAGTGCGACAAGTGACTGTGTCTTGTTTTTATAGGTAAAGAGCATCTTGTTAAGGTCTGAAGTGGGTTAGAGACTAGAGCTTACTGATGAATTTTTGTGAGGAGAAGTGCAGCTTGGAAGGAGGGAATGAGAGGAGAGTGAGCAGTCCTAGGAAACTGAAGGGGGAGAAAACAGACTGCCATTCAGAGAGCTGCTGGTGCAGGCTCTCAAAGAAGGGCCTTCTAGAAATGAGGCCATCTCTTACACATGTATGAGATGTCACAGATCTGTTCACTTGTGGCCCACAACGTGTAGTGGTGCAGTGCTTCAACAATTCCAAGCAAAGATGGGAGAGCTTTGCTCCTGAAGGCTGCAGTGTTTGACCAGTTTCAGACCTAGTGCCTCTCTCTCAGGGCTGCCACAAGGAGCCATGCTGTAACCTGTGGGTCACCATCAACAAAACAGAGCCCACAGCAAAACTTGTGAAAAGATCCATAACTTTGATTTCACTCACTCCCACAGGACCTGAAGTAGCAATAAGGGTTGCAGCCAGCAGTGGCCTTGAAAATATGAGCAAGTGAGATAAATTTATCCTTAGTTAGCAATGCTGTGCTTTAAAAATGTTGTGCAGGGAGCTTAAACACAGCAACCTTTACAGCACATTCATATATCACCAGCAGTATGGATATCCACGTGTCCACAGATTGGCCGAGGCAGACCTGTGGGACCCACTGCAAAGCTGAACACAGCTACACATACAGGAGTATGTGTGGGATTCAGAAAATAAATGAGCTTGAACCAGTACAGGGCAGATTAGATTCCTACATACTGAAGCATGAGATCACAAATACTATACAGTATAGTGTGGAGGGAAGTTGACTCAGCTTTCTTTCCAAGTGCTCTACTGCACAATTTCTAACTGTGATGCAACTGACACAGAATTACTTGTAATAACACAAAAAGAATCAATAACCCCATTTGTTCACAGACATAACCTGAGTTTCTCAGGTGTTTAATTGCAATAGCCACTTGTCAGCAAAAATATTTGTTGCAATTTTGGTTTACATATTTATGGAGGATTGAAAAAGTGAATATGAAGAATTGCTGTTCAGTCATTACTGAAGAAATACAGCTGCAATTTAAGAGTGGGTAAAAATACTACTCTGCTGCCGGATTTATATACACAGCTTTAATCTTGGTTATATATGAGAGGAGCTGAATGTTTATGGTTTTCTAACCAAGGGACTATAAACTTTGAGAATAGACGAAGACAGAAAAATAATGTAATTCAAATGAGTACGGAGGGTCAATCAGAATTAAGAAAAGAGAAAGGAGAGGAGAGAAACTGATTTAATTTAAGCAGCATTAAGGGACTAGATGTTAAAAATGGTATTTCCCTGGTGCTTGACTAAAAAACTGCTTTATAGACATACAAGGCTGTTTTTCATAATCACAAAAGGTATTAACATGTGCATGGAATGACAATGAAAATTCACTAAGACCAAATTCCTAAGAAGGAAATTATTTTGGGGTGTTTCTACCATGGGTTTTTTACCTTAGGACTCATGAAATCTCTCTTTGACTGACCCTTCAAATGTGTCTGAAAAGTGAAAAGTTGAATGTTAAAAGCCAGAACCCACAAATATCATAAACCTTGTCTTGTAACAAGAGAGGAAACCCCATAATTTCTCTATAAAACTCAGAGTGCTGTGGGATCTCTAACATTGAAAATATACTAAGATATAGTTTTGATCCCAAAACATTTTACAAAACAATGTATCTGTCAATAAGCATCAACACAGATAAATTCATTCTGAAATTTAGCAACTGCACAGAGGTGTTCAGTACCAAAACACAGCAGCTCAGGACAGGAAGTAAAGGACAGGAAGTAATGTAAGCAAATAAAACCGTGGGAATTAAATTTGGGTGGCAGAAAGTAATATTCCAAATTGCAGCCTGATTAGATCAGTTTCTTAGGTTTGCCAAGAGTTCACTGGATTTTTAATGACTAAAAATATTTCCAGAGTGATCAGGCCTTGGTTATTCTACCTAGTTTCCAGCTGTTGCTCCAGAAGACTCTGGGTGAAGTTCAGGAATAATGTTCAAGAGTGTCTGAGAAAGTACTACATGCCTGAGTTCAGGCATCTGGATCCCAGCCCACATGTCTCACTTAAAAGATGCTAAAAGCATCTTCATTCACACTGTGAAAAGACAAAGAACTATCACAGGGTAGTGTGGTACTTCAGTGAAAAAGGGCAGTTTGGGGAACAGCAGACCACGGTTTTGTCAGAGCCGTGAGCGAGGGAGCAGTCCTCTACCACAGAACTCTTCAAGCAATCTAATGTGGAGATGTACCAGTGTGATGAGTTCCTGTTTACTCCAGGATACTTCAATTCCTTCACATCACTCAAGAGAGAGATGGAGAAGAAATTTTTCTACCACCTACCTGCCCAAGAGCTGGGGCAATGAACATACAGGGGAATACACAACCAGTGCTGCCTGAAGACCACTTTTTGTTTTAGTGAGATATGAGAATCAATGTGTTAAAAAGAAAGCATGTTCATATTTTACACTTGCAAGCTTTTAAACGATATTAACAAGATTAATTCAGACCCTTTAGAATATAGAATGAAAGAGTATTTTAAAACTTCTAAAACTATACACTGTGAGCCCAACAGTCTGTAAATGTTTTGCTAAAATATAAAATTTTCAAGCTAACATAACAGATTCATGGATAGCACGGTCTGGAGGGAATGAACAATTATGCTCATCCACTCTGACTTCCTGCATATGACACAGTCCAGAGCATTTCACCCAACAATACCACCATCAGGCCCAGTAATTTATAGCTGAACTATGCCATTTCTTTCAGAAGGAAGGACATCCAATCTTAATTTAAAGACTCTAAGCGATTAATTTACCACATCCCTCTACCATCTGTTCCAGTGGTTAATTATCTTCAGTCAAATGTGCGTCCTATTTGCAGTCTGATCATTGTCAACTTTAGACTTTTATCTGCCTCTCTGTGTGGACATGATGGCTCATAATACTTTGATATTTCCCATACATTAGGACTGAAATGTGATGCCTAGACTGAAAATTTCAGGTTTGCAGTTTTGTTTTGGTTTCTCTTGTTGAAATCTTAACACAAAGACTTTCAAGGCATTGGCACAACACATTATAATATTTCATTTTGGAGCAAGTTCAATGACTCAGTGTTAATGGCATATAGTATTCCAGATTTTGAGGAGTAAAAATATTATGTGCACTTCATCTGTTTGTTTAAAGTGGTTTTTCCTAATGAAGGCTGTACTGCGCTGAAGTGTGGAAGCATGAGTTTGATCTAGTGGCAGGAATAAGTAATGCTGAGAGTTTTAATTCTTCTAGCCTGCTCCCAGTTCTGCCACTGCAATTTGATTTGTGAGCCAGGCAAAATCACCTCACTTAATTGTACTTAGAGGGCTATTACAAAGTGCACAGAGATTTGCTGGTTGAACCACACTAAAAAACAGTGTCTGCCTCTTTTGAAAGTTTAGTAACTTCAATTAAAGTGACTTCAAAGTCCAATCCCTACCCCGAACTTTTGAGTTCTAAGTGTATGATACCATTATAAAACACATTTTATCTACCAATATATAAATACATTTTTGTGACCAACTAGAGTCACCCTTTTGGACCAGCCATGTGCAGATGTAAAATATAATTTTGGTGCTAATATTTTTCTATTGCTTAACTTCAGTTATTGTAATTGCCACGTTCCCTTTATAACCTTATTCTGTATCACATTTACTTGAATGATCCCAGTGCCTATTAAACCCACAACTCCATTAATTCTCTGGTATTAGACTTCAACTGTTTTTCCTTCAAATGCTTTCCCCTATCTGAATAGTCATGAGATGCTAAAGGATGACCATTTAAAATCCACTATTTACTTCAGAAATGCTTTACTCTATAAAGTGCAGCTTTAAGGTCTTTGTCCATTTCTGGCAATACAGAGTTCAAGCTTTTTCTCTATAAGCAATTGAATAAGGTTCTTTCAGGTTACTAATTTCTTAGCAGATATTATCATCTGAGTGTAAAGAATTCCTCAAATACCTGACATTTTCGCCACATAAATATTTCTTTTCCCTGTGCCCCTAAAGTCTTCAAATTTATCAACAGCCTGCACCATACTTGGTAAAGAAATCCAGTATTTCCAGTTTCACAGTCGCACTTGGTCTCCTTGAGCCACAGAAAGCTAATCTTACAGGTGGAGTGGAAAGCCTGGAGTTAATTTGTATCCTCCTTCCTAGGGTGCTTTGCTATGTCTACAGAGCTGTCTGGCGTCCCCCTGGCCAGGCCACTCTCAAAACTGGCACACAGGCTCCCTGCAGGCACTTCCCCAGCTGCCCTCTCCTGCCTGTGGAGATGGAGCTCCATGGAGGGGTATTCCATGCATGACTGGACTTTAGCAATTACAACCTACTTTGCAGTAACTCCTCTCCTGGTGCCTGAGGGACAGCACATGCTTTTTCCTGGTGGCAGCCCTCTGATTGTATGCACTGGTGCAGCTTTGCTTGATGCAATCCAAATTCACACTGCTGGTCACTGCCCAATAACTTCTGTGTACAGACAAGGTCATGGTGATAGAACCAGCCATGCTCTGATAATAAAGAGTCTGTTCTTTTCTCCAGAGGCTCTTCAGGATGCACAAGTAAGGAGCAGTGCCTGCTTGCACTGCCAGATGGTGCTGTGCTATCCATTTAGTTCATGAAGCAATTAGCACTGAATGCTGGCAGGGTACCATAGATGGCCAGAAAACCAGAACTTTGGGAGTTAATTCCTTCCTAATCTTCCTCTCTTTCAACAGTCGTGGAATGGTCCTAGATCTTCTTCAACTGAGAGCTTTAATTAAGAGAATACTTTTTTGAGCCTAATCAAAACCAAAGTCCAATTGGGTAGTTTTAGAGACGTTCCCAAGATGACAGAAAGAGTTTTTTGATGGAAAAGGAGCTTCAAACAACCACAGAATTTTTACAGTAGTGTAAATGCAAATTGAGAAACTTGAAGGAAGTCCACCAAATTCCTCTTGATTTCAATTATCCTCTTCTTTGAACTGGGTAATCTCAAGTTTTACTGCCTTGACCTCAGCTTTTCTCAAACCAGCTGGAATATTCTGGATAGTATCTATATTAGCTGAATCAGGATAAACTGCTGGAGACATTGGTCACATGGAGTTGCACAGATTAACTCACAGGGAGGCAGTTTTGCTAAGTCATGAAATAAGTAAGAGTTGCAACTGTTAAGAATTTTTTCTCCCTTCTACCTCTGTTTTATTCTTGATAGATTATGTATTCCCAGAATACATCAGCCATTGTGATCCTCATCAATATTTGTGCTTACATTGTTCAGAAAACAGAAAAAGGTGAAAAGTGCTGTTTACCTCTACATAAACTCAACATGAAAAAACACTTCCCTTGAAAGATCTGTTTATTCATCTGAGGTTGGCAACTACTAGCTCAGACACACTTGAGAGTACTAGAAACCTATGACTAGGGAATTGCATTGTACATCTAACAAGGAATGACATTACAAAGCAGGATTATCTGCAGGAGGAGCTAATGGAAAATGAAGCCCTTCTGGAGCAGAGTGGTCAGCAAGGGTTCAGTTCTGAGCAATGGGGGAACACTGGACACCCAGACAGCCTGGCTGCCAGCAGCAGCAGATCTGGCCCAGGACACAGAGCAGTGGTATCAGAAATATCTTAAATACTGCTGTATTCCTGTCTTGCATTGAACTGTGCAAGGCACACAAAAGTCAGGCCAAGGTATCTGGCCATTATGCTGCACTGGGAACAAAATTTCCTTTGATATTTAATTTGTACCTTTTTATTTCATCAAGAGATGACTTGCATTTAGGCTGTGGGACAGAATGAAATTAATTATCTCTTATCTGTTATTTTCTCTATTACTTTGCACTTTTCAAATTAAGTAATCATTGTTCTTTATAACTTCACCTGGCACAAGACTCTTCCATTCCTTCATGCTGTGACTTTAATAATGTTATTGGGTCTTGTTTGCCTTGGTCTCTGCAATGGCCATTTAGAAATGAAGCTACCGAAACTGAATGCAGTAGTTTAGTTGGACCTATAACACCAATCGATATAATCCTATTTCAATATGTTCTACATTATTCTTCCCTCTTTCATACAATCTGACATTTTTATTGGTTTTTTATTTTTTACCACCTCTGCACATAGAGACAATGTCTTCATTGACATCTTTTTTTTTTCCCCAAAGAGGTTGCAACAGAGTAAAACATAATCCCTACATGTGCATGCGTGCATACTTGTGTGTAGTTTAAGTAGTTCTTTACAAAGTGAATTGTTTTGGACTTCTCAGTGCTAAATCCTCTGACTTCATACCAGAAAATTACCCTGAAACTTACAGGAGGCCTCTGGTCATTATCCAACTTCTGCTTTTCTTCCTTTCTCCCCACATCTCTGCTTTGCAAAACTTGATACCAAGGGTTTCTCTAACACAGGATTCCCATTCCCTCCCTCAGTCTCAGCTCCCAGCCAGGGAGTATTAGCAAGAAGTCAAGAAAAATTTGGCCCAATTGGAAGTGTTCCAGAGCTGAGTGATGAGAATAAGCAGAGAGACAAAATACATGGGCATAAGAGAAAAACAAGAAATTGCTGATGTTAGTTAAACAGAAAAATAACCTGAAAGGTCTCATGATAACTGATAAAATAGTTATAAAAGGAGGGGGAAAAAGAGTAGGTAGGTATTACAAGCACTAATGTTTCATCTTGAAGCAAAGGGAAGTTAAATAAAGGAGTATAATTTTCTAACTTCAGGAATGGAGGAGCAGTGAGATGGATTGAATGCAGAGGCCTGGGAGTCTACCATTCCTCATAACAGGCAAGGCAGGGAGGATCGGTTAGGCAGAGCAGACCCAGTTCTGGTTATGAAGACTCAAGAACTCTTCCCCACCATTTTCTGTGGTTCTCTGCAGGACCACTCCTTGGCATGTGCTCAGCAGCATTCCACCTTGCTCACAGCTGAGGTGGTGTAGCTTCCAGCCTCTACACAAGGTCTTGCAGTTGCTGAAGATAAATCGATGCCAACACAGAACTAATAATAGAAGAAATAAAAATGGCTCCTGGATGTCCCACTAAATTAGTAGGAAGAGAGCTGTATCTCACATTGGTAGTCTATGGCTCCATGAGAGCATGCACTGTCCCAGCAAAGGTTGTTTCTGACTCTTGTCCACCTGCTTGGAGATACTAAGGGATCCTCTGCAAGCCCTGTTTGCATTGCATGGTAAGGACAGTCTTGCTAGCGCTTGCTCCAGCACTGACTCTAACATGATTTCTATGTCAAGTCAATCTGCTAAGCATTACCACAACACAACTAATAGGCAGAAATAGAAGGTATTAACATCAAAAATTATTCCTGACTGCATTTTTTTGTCAAAAGAAACAGTAGGATGTTACTTCTGCATCAGAGTGGCATCATTAAGTATAGAAGAATCTTTACAGATCTTCTCTGCTGTGAGGTTGCTCATCTTTAGAATTAATGTACACATATATTTATACCTACATTTTATATTAAAGATATAAATATACATGCATGGAAACATATTAATATATATGAATATAGAATACGTCTCTTCTGAAAGGAAAAATAAACTCAGTGAAATGACTGGTAATGACTATCATTAAGATTAATAATTTTGCTTGGATGCCAGAGACCTACACTGAAACTTAAGACCTAGAAGCAGACACAACCCTGTATTTAACCATAGTTCAAGACCAGTTCTACCAGGAACTGATTAGTTTTGCTGATGACACCAGGAAAGCTCTTCCAAGACTGCAGCTAAGCCTGCATTGAGACATATCAGCCACTACCATTAAACATGCAGAGCAAGATGTGATAAAACTTTGTTTCAGTGCTCATGAATTAAATATTTAAAATGCTTTAGAGAGAAATTGTTGCCCCAAAGCTTCTCTAATTCCTTGTCTTCAGCCATCTATCCGCTGTCTCCACCTTGAAGGCACATAGCACACCCTCACCTGAAAAGTGCAGATTCTACGGCTGTTGTGGGAACAGCTGAGTTTGTCCAAGTGCCTTATATTTGTGCTACTGTTCATCAGCTATTCAGGAGGAACAGCTGTGTGCAAGATCTTCACAATCCATAATTGTAGTGCCTTGAGGTCACACACTCTGCTCTCAAAGGAGTGTAAATTACCTCAGCACAGCCACAGAGGAAGACATAGCCTGAGAGCAGTCATGGTGGAGCAGCTAACCTGAGGTAATGTGATGCAAAGAAAGCACTGAGAGCAAGGAACCTGTTGTTAAATTCTGCAGATATAAAGCAAACTATGACAGAGCTAAAGGAAGAAAAGATGTTATTAATTAAAAACATTCATGACCAAATACATGTTTGAACCCTAAAGCTTCCTGGGTTCTATTAGTTATCTGAGCTGTTGGAGGCATGTATACCATGACTACAGACCCTTATGAAGAAATTCAGCCACTGATCCTCACAGAATGGTGGAAAAAGGGCTGTGATGGAATTAAAGATAATGTGCTACTTACTATGCAGAATTTCCCTTCTAATAATTCCTCTTTTACTGTAGAATCCTATCTCAAATCCCCCTGATTCCAAGATTCTCTGAGTATTAGCTGCAATATACCCTGAGAATCAAAGCAAAACCACTTCATAGGAGTGTATTTCAGGAGGCAGGGGATTATAACATTTGCATGCTGTTTCTTACAAAACTATAAACTAGGCATAAAATGGTAGCACAACACACTTGGTCCTCTTCTAAAAAACAGTCAAAACCCCAAGATACCACACGGACAATAACCCATTTAATGATATGGAAGCAATTCCTTCAGTGCTGGATTCAATTAACAATGAACAGAGACAGTTCCTGCTGTGCAAAGCCTATCCAAAGGTATGGAGGTTTCAGACCTTTCTTGACAGAAAAATCAGACTCCTTGAGTATTGCTCTTAGCCCATACACTCTCTTTTGCCATGCTGTTCATTAGGAAGACTGCCTGACAATTATTCACAGTAGTGTGCTGACATGGTTTTCAGTATATGATATACTTGAGAGTACAATTAATCATTTGAATTGTTTGCGTGTGAAATTGTAGGTCATTCAACATTTTTAGTGCTTAAACTTTCATGGGTTGCTCTGGAGATCCCAAAAAATTGGCTGCTGTTTACACGTGTACTGACAAAAATCTCTTTAAAAGAAGCAAGCCCGTGAGCTGAGAACTGCCTTGCCAGACGTGAGGCGCCCAAGAAGACAGAGCGTCTCACATATTGATACAACATCACAATGCAAATATCATCTTGCAGTGTCAGGACAACATGCAACAAGTGTTTTGTGGCTCTCTCAAAATCCATTTGATGTGATCCATCCCTCCTCTCATTCCTTCTGTCTGTGCACAGAAAATGTGGTTTGTTTCTTCTCTCTTGCTGGATGCTTGGAAAAATAAGAGATGAAGGCTTGAAAAACATGGTGCATACCAGATACATTAGCTGCCCTCAGGAGTCACAAATAGCCCTATTATTCTTCCAGAATATTTATATTACAGTAATGCTTAGAGGCTCCAGCTAACTGCAGGGCTGTACAAAATCAGGCCGTATGCCATGGTACAAATGCATGTTAACACACAGCCCATTCTCCAGTGAGCTTGGGATCCTCACTGCAGCCTCTTGTATATACAAAAGAATTAAAGATGTTTTCCCCTCAAGTGCTCCTGTGAGACAGGAAAGTTCTATGTACGTGCCATGCTCTCACTGCAGCCAAATCTCTGGACAGTTCTATTAGGAAATTAGTGCTACAAAATTCAAGGTGCAATCTTACGAGAAGAAAAGCTGACATTTATTTACAACATCTCTAAGCTGATTTTACCTGCTCATACACAGATTTTATACAGTCATATTATTTCTCTTTCTCTAAATATGTGTATTTATATAGACATGTATTATTTCAAAGCAGCAGGCTGTTTGGATAATCAGCTCCAGGTGATATAGGAAGTGGGTATTTGTTTACAATATATACTAACATAGTTACTGAATATATACTAGAATTGTTATTTCAAGCCGAGGTGTTAGTAAGAAACCAGGGAGTTTTCCAGTGCAGGAAAGATTATGTATATAAATGGATATGACTTTACCAGCAAACCCACCTCCTAAAGTCAGTAGTTTGAGGAATCTCTTCAGGTGACAGAGATTCAGGAATGCTAAATGCTGTGTTGCTGAAGAGTTTCAATGAAGGCAACTTGGTTCAGCTGATACACCATCCTTTTATGAGGAAAAACATGTCAACTGAACAGCAGCTTACATTGCATTCCCGACAGAGTACCCTGACAGGAGTAACAACCTCCCCACACACTGCCAGGGCTAAAGGTCTCAAGATTAGAGTGAACAAGGTCAATGTTAATTAATGCTTTAACTAATCGCAGGTTAAGTGCTTCCAGCCACAGGCAGCCTACAACAGTGGTTCAATCTGCCCTAGATATGGTCTGGAGCTCGTTTTTTTTAAGAGTATATATGTATATGTCTGTTGCATATAATAGTGAACCAAGTATTAAACTTTCAAGAAGTCAGGCATTCTTTCAGGACTGATCTTCAGTGCTGGATACCTTAATTTAAATAGTTTACACAGACAAGAACCTAAGTACCCCCACTTCCCAATGCTGACTGTAGTTTGGGGCCTGCTCAGTGCTGGACAAGTGCAACACTACAGCAGGCTGGCACCCAAAAGCAGTGGCTGCTGTTTTGCTGATGGGTACACAGCAAGCTGCATCCATAACTCATGGCCTTTCTTTTCCTGGGCAGTGTGTGGGCTGGTGGTACAGCCACAGAGCTAGTATAAGTTCTAGGATGAGACCAATAAAGCAAAACCAAAAACAAAATCCCAAAAAAAGCAGTAAAAAGCAGGGACGCAAAGAAGAGCAAGAAAAGTGAAGCCCTTTTACCTCCAAGTCATAAACATTTCTTTTGATCTCTGTGTCTCCTATTTCTGATCTGACAAGTGTTACAAATGCCAAGCCCACACCCCGCTTCCCTCCAGTGATTAATGTGCTAAGGTCTTTCTGAAAGCTTAAAGAGCTCTCCCTTCGGGCCACCACATTTGATAAAGAAATGAAGCCTGGTGATTAATAATTCCCCGGGCTGAGTTTTTGTTTAATAACTATTCTGTCAGTGATAGATCTAAAGGGCGAGGGTGTGGATGTGCGTGCATGTGGAGGGAGTAATTTGATTGTGGCCAGGAGATTTGGCAGGCTGGCATTACAGAGCAGCTCCTTAGCAGTGGCTGGAAAACCAGCATGACAAATCACACTGTTCTCTGCTTCCCCAGCCTACCAGCTCAACAGAGCTATCTCATTAGCCTCAAACCAGCCAATCCAAGCCTATGATTTGGGAAATATTTCCTTCTTGACATTCAAGAGAACAATTCCTTACCCGAGGAAAATTACATTTAAAAATAAATGGAAAAGCATCAATCAGCTAGGAAAATATATTCAGCTTTTTGGATCTCTGGAGAGAAAGTTTTTTTTTTTTATATTTTATTACATTTAAATAGAACTGAAGGCCATGGTTTGATTTTTTAAAACTGAGATAACTAAAAAGATAGCACTGTAATATTTGCATATTAATAGTTATGTTTTCCTTATATAGAGACAGTATTTTTCATTAAAGCTACATCTTGAATATTTACAGACCTGTAGAGATGTGCGAGGAGATACCTGTTACTAGAGACAGATAGGCTACATAGTACAACAAATTACAAGGTGATTGGACTGTGGTTTTTTAGACCAGCAAGCCAACTGTATTTCTAGGTGAACTTTTTAAGAATTCTCCAGCCTCCTTTCAGGACTTAAAAAAAAGATTAAATTAAAATAGCTTTCCTTTAAGAACAGGTCTCTCTGCTGAACTATATCTTGTTCATTCTTGCTTCCCTAGTCCAGAAAAGTATGAGTAAGCCACACCACTAAGGAGTAATTTCCTCATGCAGAGTAACTCCAGACTTGACTCATACAGGACAGTCTTCTTTATAACATCTCAGCCTGGGCACTGAGCAAAAAAAGAAAACAACCACATAAGTGACAACTTTCCTGGAGCATCCAGAGATCTGAGCTGAGTTCAGGGAGGGATCCTACCCCTTCCTGCTCATGGTAGCACCCTGTCCCAAGGAGCTGTCACCTTACAGCTCTGGGCATCTGTCCTTTCTCAACCCAAGCTACTGCTAGTCAGGCCTCTCCACAGCTATCACCTTTCCCACTGAAGATTACCCCCTTGACAGACAGGCTAAGTGACCCCAGCATATTTCACACAGATAAGATGGATTGACTTAAGCATCTTAAATAAGTGAGTCTTTACTATGTCAGCTGAGAGATGACAGATGACCTGGAAGAGTCAGAGGAGAGAGTCTCAGCATCAGAGGATGCTCTCTCAGCATCATACAGCAGCAGAATCAGGAATATAATACACGTTTTCTGGCTCCTAGTCCAGCTTCCCTGCGGATGAAGCTCTCTGCCTTTTCAACTCTGACAGAAAAATACATCCAGCAAACCCTTCTAATGAGATTCCCCACAAATATATCTGAAGAGATATTTTCATATTATGAGAACAATTATGAATTTTATCCAGGGGGTAAATAACCTAGAAAATTAGATGTGTCATTGCTAGGCTATGAAAGAAGAATTGATTACATCACCTTTTCCTAATGGGATATTATAACTGACCATGTATTATTTCTGCAGACCTGCAAGCTCTACCATGTCCCATAATTCACTACAAAATGTTGGAATTCAGGCTTTGCCCATATCATTACATGAAGATGAAGTGCTAGTGCTGCTCTGAATTACATTTCTATTCATTTTACTCATTTTTTTAAGTATTTGCTTCCCATACATAAATTGTTACTATTATATAAAGATTCTCTAAGGCACCTTGCTGACAGTTTTTCCTCCCTTTTACTCTGAATTAATAACAAAATGCAAATCAGTAGCAGTGGGTGTTTTTTTCTTGTGCTTGGATAACAGAGAATTTAAAGATTTATGATACATATTAATAGCATTTAAGCACCGTTCAGAGTAAATATCCCTTTGTTTTTCATCCTCTCCTTTTATACTTACCTTTTCCTATATTATGTTGGCTCTCTGCACATCACACACTTTAAAACAAGGCCACCTCATCACATTCTTTCTCCTCTGCCCCTTCCTTTTCAGTTGGCAGCAAAAACTATCTTGCTACTTAAAGAAAAATGACCACTCATCCCATCTGCTACCCCCTATGTGCAGAGAAAAATCTCAAGATATCTGTTCACCTAGATAAATCCAGGCAGTATTGTCAAGACTGAACATCAGGCCACAGTGCCACAGTCACAAAGGCTGCTGCTCTATTAAATTCTTTAGCTGATAAAAAAACTGGTGTGATAGCTTTAGTCCATACCATAATACGCAATAGTCAGTTTTTTGTAGTCAGACAAACAGCAGTTTCTAGGACTGTGCCAGATGTTTACCTAATTTACCCAATTAAAGCAGTCAATTGTACATACATCTTTTTTGCTGGTGACAGCACTCAATTACTAGTTTCTATTCAATGATGAAGTGACAGAAATATTTTTTTTTAAAAATTGAAACCAAACACTTTAAAAATTTTTTAAGTCTCTACATTATTCCTCCAGATTTTATGTGAAATTTACAAAATAATGTCTTTTCCTCCTACAGCACTTTCAATTTTATGATAGGAGAGTGGTTTTGTGGATATGATGAGTTGTGTGAATGAACCATCTTTTGCACCACCATATTTCAATTTCTCCCTGCAAAGACCAGCCCCACAATACTGTTAACCACTCTTGTTTTCCCAAGAAAATATTCCTTCCTCTCCTTTTTCCCTGGGGTTCAAGTAGTTTTGTGGGACCTTTAGGAATTAGCACCTCTTCCTAGCTCTGTTACCTGGTTTTTATAAAGATGACACCCTGATACCAAATTGAACACTGTTGCCAAATTCAGCAGCATCTTTTTGTGGATGTATTTGGTTTGGATTCATCACCATTCTGAGTGACAGTGGGGCTCTGATCATTTCTAAACTGTCCGGNATAATTACCTCGCCTGCTTGTTTAAGGGGCACTAAAGCAGGCACTAGACCATCACTTGCCAAATGCACAACACCCAAGAGGCACCACCTATTTTTTGAGTCCACAATACTCAAGAAAGAATTTGAAGAAGTCACACAGTTCTCCAAAAGCAGCCCATTTTAAAATATTGCTTATTTCTGACAAGACCTGAGCATCTGTTTCAGTAACTCAGTAAGGAATATTCCAACAGAGTCCAGGAAGGACATGGGAGGTTCTATGCCGGTACCAGCTGCAGGCTGGAGCACATGAGCAGCTCTGAGTGCCAGAAGCCAGCACTGGGTGGCAGGCTAGGACAGCACTTAGGAGTGACTCCCAGCCCTGGTGCACCACTTCTCAGCTTCTCCTAAAGTCTCTCTTTGTCACCTACAAAAGGCTACAAAAGCTTTATTTGGGTGGTAGAGCACGAGAAGCCCGCACACCCAGCACTGGGGACTGTCTTGTTCTACTAGCTGTACCCAAGAAAGCAGGCAGAGCTCTCCCTATCCCTGCAGCCAAAGGAGGCTGCAGATACTGGCTTACCCTTTTCTCTCTTTAAGCTTGAAATAAAAATGCCTTTGAGAGGGAAAAGTGTGACTGGAATTTTTCCAGGCAGCTAATCTCATGGGTGTAATTTTAGAATGGAGCAGTCTGGTAGTCACAAACATTAACAAGTATATCTTGCACTGCATCCCAGTGTTATGTAAAAATAAGTTGGGAGTCAGCAGCCTTCTTCCCCGTGGAAGCAACCACCAAACCTTCCTCCATCACCACTGGTAAGGGCAGGACTAAATTGCAAGGTGATCCCCTTGACACAGATCAGCCCTTCTCCATTCCTAAGAAAAGAAACTCATCTGTTGGGCATATGCACGATTGCTTGTCAAAGTCAGCCCATGGGGACAGAGATGTTTCAATTCTCCACAACAAAGCTACTGATGCTTCTGTGCATCTTTGCAATTTTTCTGTGTGTTTGGGTGCTCTGTTGCAGTCCAGTCACTTTGTCTCCTTCTGGGCCTACTGTGATTCACAATAAATACCTGCAGACCATTCAAACACCCGAGCCCTGTCTGAATGCATAAAATGCTAATCTCATTAGATTTCTCATTTTCAGTGTAATATTGTCACAGTGCTATGCACCACTGCCACAGATTAGCAGGCTTGCCAGAATGGAGACCTGCTAATGAGTTAATCCAAATAACACTCAAATCCCAAATCAGATTTAAAGCCATCTAGACAGAGGACCCGCCAAGGATGGGTGAGGGGGAGGAGGGAAGAGGGTGAACTTAGTTTTGAAAGAAGTAGTTGCCAAGTAAGTGAGAGAGGGGTATAAGGGAGAAGCAAGCATGCATTTTTTTTCCTCGAGAGGACAGGCTCAGTTAAACTCCAAATTACCATGCACAACCCAAATGCAAAACCTGAGAAATAATTTGCAATAACACATGTATCTGTATGGATGGTCAGCCTCTGACTTGAGAGATACTTAGCTGTAAAATCAGGAGATAGCAAAGCTTCTATGGTCATCATTTTATCTACAGTGCTTGGAAGGCCTAAGCATCTTACAGCTCTGAGTTTAATTCATTCCATCCAGGAACCTGGAGATGAGGGGAGCAAATGGTTTTCATGTATTAGTTTCTTATTTTACAAATGACCCAATATGCTGAAGAGATGCACAGAGGCTCAAAGGAAAAGTACTGAGGGAAACACACATCTTTTATTGTCTGTGTTTGAAATAGGTTCCTAAAACGTAGCTGTGGTCTGAAGCGTAGAGCTGGCAGGGATATCTTTTCTTTTTCACCATGCTTTTAAATTAAATTGCTCCTTTAGTGGGAAAATGCTGAATTACTGAAGCTGAAAAATTTCATTAGTACATACTGGCCTCATTAGGCTTCCAGTAAGACATAGTTCCACCTTAGGCTTGGGAAAATGTGGCCAGAGCCCAAGGAGGCACCTCAGAAGAACCTGGCCAGCAGAATATAGTCTCAGAATAGAGGAAAACAAGAACATAAGAGGGTCAGAGACACCTCCAACCAGGGTCCAAATTTTGAAAGGCCTCAGCTTTACTTCATGGAGAGAAAAATATTTTTTACAGTATTGGCCTATATCTCTGGACAAAAATATTGTTTCCCATTCAACAGTTTATCAAAGAGTGCCTAAAAAACAGTATAGCTTTCCATTGAACCTATTTCCTCCTTGTGGAATCCTGTATGTTTTACTAGAGATGTGAATTTTTTTTTGCCAACAGTAGAGAATAAGTCTTGCATCCCTTAATGAATATCTAAGAACTTAGCACCTTGACATAGTTGCAGAGGAGGGAAGAGATGCATTTTATGCCGACATCATCAGCAAACTTGACTGCAAAGTTTAACTTTCATTTGACTATTGATGGATTGAGCTAGAAAGAAGAAAGTTTGACTCTCAGATGTGGAATTCAGCTAAGCCAAACTGCTGAGAGAATTCTATGTTGACTGGTAAATGTAGCCTATTTCTTATGGAAACCTCTCTCTGTAGAAACTTTTATAACACAAATGTGTTTAAAAAACCTTTCTTCCCAGAAATCATGCTTCTCAGCACATCCCTTACTCCTGTACTTCAGCTGTTGTGGCAGCTATCAGAGAATGCAAGCCCACGGAGCTGAGTCAGAATCTGAAGAAGTCAGTTTGAATCTCTGTTGATTTCGCAATACCTTGTTGCAGGCTTTAAACTGCATTGTGTGCAGACAGAATAGCTTGTTAATGTCTCTTTCCAGCTCTCACTAAGCAAACAAATAAATAGTAAGCAGCACATTCAAAGAGAGTCCATTTGCTTTATTGTGTCCATTAAATTGTCCTGATTATAAAGCATGTCAATATGCTGCCAATTTTTAAGCATGGAACAATTTTTACATCTTTTAAGATGTTACCTCTTTTCAATGATAGACTCCAAAGTAAAGGGAATGAAATAGCCAGCAGTGCCAAACTTGCCAAATGTAGCTAAGCTGCCAGGAACATGCTTTTGTGTGCACAGATCCTGCCCCTTCCAGAGACAACTGCCCACAACAATCTTCCTGCTCCATGCTAACAAGGTACTAATAACAATAGTAATCACAGTTTGCCTGCTCAGCTCACCCCAGGAGCATGGCAGAAAATTGATGATCATTTCTCATTGTGAATTATGACACAGGCACATCACCTCACCCTTGGAATAAAACAGCACCTGCCAATCCCGTTAAAACAGCAAGGGGAAAAATGAAAGCCCTGCCGTAGCCAATCTGATTCCCTGCTGACTCTAATTACCCAGACGGGAATTTTACAATTGCTTCCTCCACCAACTCCCTCTCTGCAGTCTGCAGACTTTGGCTAGTTCTTTCTTTTGTATGCTACTGCCACTGAGTAGATTGGGTTCCTAATGAGTCTTGACACTAATGGTACAGGGAGACAGCGCAATTACATATCCCTCTGCCATTCAGAGCAAACCTGGCAGGAAATGACCTGAGACCTCACACCCTTCTACCCCAAAGAATCCAGTTATAATGCCTCAGGAGCAGGGCCAGCTGGTGCACGCTCCCCCCTCAGCAGCCCTCACTTCACTTCCCCTTTCCATTGTGCAGGTGGCTGGAAACAGTTCTTTATGGCCTAATCCATGACCGGTGGGTTGAGGCTAACACAGAAGCCAGAGAAACCTTAGCACATTTGGAACTGAAGCTCATCAAGAAAGGGGAAAAAAAAGAAAAGTAAAAGAAAATTATTTCACACATGTGCTGGACAGCTCTAACACACAGTTGTTGTCTATTAGGTGTTTAACAGTGTGTGTAACTCAGACTGCTTTAAAGTGAGGAGGGGAGAGACGTGCTTCTCTGATTTCCATGTTGATTGTAGTCCAGGTGTAAAAGAGACTGGAGCTACCTATTGAACTGTGAGCTAATTACAAGAAGAAACAGCTGTTGTCTGTTAATGAGGATGCAGATCCGTAAGAAGCATGTTAACTGGTGACGAATAAACATGTCTTCCACTCCTTGAGTGAGCTGCAGCCTACAAAAGATGTCTTATGACTCATGTTGCCACATCCTCTGAACAACTCACAAATGATATGTTTGCCTCTGAGAAAAGCCCTGTAAGAGAGGAAAGCAGTAGTCCAAATATACAAGTAGGAAGTTGCCACAGAGGACCAAGAACATATACAGTCTGATCAAAGCATAAAATAGGCCCAAATCAGCTTATTTGTACTCCAGTGTTTTAAGTACACATCTATTGTTTTTCTCATGCTAGTAACTCTGAACCCAGCACTTCATGTATCACTGAATTTCTTTCACTGCTTTACTACCCTATGATAGCACAGTCTTCTGTCTCACTGCTACTTCTCTTGCCCCTCAGGGCCCTGTAAGTCTTTTGCCTCTAAGCTATTCATTGTGATTTATGGGATGTTCTTCTTAGCCTTCAAAGACTTCATCCAACCTTCAGGGTTCTTCCTGCTCCTCTTCACCCCCAGGTAACAAGGAAGTCCTGCAGTTCTCAGCTGCTCACCAGCTTCCATCCTGTTACCCTCTACAGACACACCCTGACAGATTCTCTGTATACCAGTACTCTGTACTTAGTCTCCTGGACAGCATTATCTGTGGTGGCTCTAAGACTGCCATCAGCATGTGCTCTCGAATTTCAATGCTTATGGATTATTACAGTTTAACACCAAGGGAAAACTTCAGAGAATTTATCTCCAGGGTAACTCCACTGGCAAAAGTTACAGCATGGATCATTTAAAGGATTATTTAAACCTTTTGCATCCTCTTTTCCTCCAAAATTTGGTCTAAAACTTATGTAATTTTAAGAAAACTATGGCTAATTTTAATCCCACTAATTGCTCTTTTCCATTTTGGCATAGGTGCTCTGAACCACATAATATCCTCTAACGTTGTGAGGAACAAGAAATTATGCAGAGAAAGCATCACAGTTATGCAGGTGCTGCTATTTTATAACCCAGTACACTAAGAATTCCGGACTTGTAATACATAAAAAGGAGCAGTAATTTCAAGTAGCTCAGGGAACTCCTAATGGAGTTCTTGCTTTTTATTTTCCTCTCCAGTTTTAAAGTACTATTTATTGTAGTATTCAATTAAGAAAAAGGGTTTACTATAGCAACCACAGCAGTGAGAGGTACTATTCATACAGTCTCTGAAATACAAGCTTTTAAGCACCTTCTTAGCAACACTTGTTGATAAACCTGTGACAGAGGAGAATGCTATGTGGTTTATAAGGAGTGACTTGCACACTAAATTAAGTCTGCAATACAGCAGAAACTGTATTGCTTGAGGTCTTCCCCTTTCTCCCTGACTTTATCTTCCTAGAGTTAGCCCACTTGTTAGCAGAGAACAAGGCCAATAAAAATATAAAGACATCACCTTTGGACTGGGACTACAAAGGACGAACTGTCATATGGCAGCTTTTCTCTCTGCCACTACGTGGCAGCAAAAGTTGCTCGTGATTCACTACATCAGTATCTTCGTAGGCATTCCAGCTATGACCTTGCCATCACTCATTCTGGGGACCCTCTCTCATTCAGCATCTGCCAGCTGTCAGCTTGGGACTCCAGGGAAAATTACAGAAGATTTCTGGAAAATTACAAGAGGCAACAGAAGGGAGCATTTGATTTGTTTCTATTTTCTCTGTGTAAGGCATTTCAGGTGCCTGCAATTTGCCAACTTCCTGACTTGCTTTTGCCTGGGTGGCTCCATTCTTCTGTAATCTTCCACTTAACTGCTTTAGCTTGTGTCATGTCTCTCCATCTCACACAGTTCTTTTTCCCATGATGTCATTTGCCTTCTCAAATCCATTCCACAAGAATGGGAGAACAACAAAGTATCCTCTCCCCTTCTGATGCAGAGACTGGGTATTATTTAGACATATCAAGGAGTACTGATCATTATCTTACTTGACAAGTTTTCCTTTCTCAAGCTGCAGCCCCTTTAGGAAGGCACCTTCCAGACCTAGCAAAGCTGTAAATGGATGTGCACTGGGAAAACCCGCAATTAACAACTGTGGTTAACCATAAGCAGATAAGACCATTTTAAACATGCCCGTCTTTGTCTAGACTAGATGCTAAGTGGTGTTTAAAGTATACTCACTTTAGATGCTATGAGTAATTCTGTTTTCACGTTCCCACCTGCTTCCCCTACTGGCTGAGAACATCATAACAAATATATTCACGGTTGCTGTGGATTTAATATTCAGGATTCTCATTCTTTCATCGATTGAGGTGCCATTGAATTCAAGCTGGCAGTGTTCCACACTGTAAGACAGAAGTGCTGATCACTGCATCCTGGTTTCTCATCTCATTATGGCCTACATTTTTAACTAATATATTCTGTTCCATTTTCCATTTCTTTCCTAGAATCCAGCTGCTAACATGGTCAGGTAACCGCTCCACAGGGTAGCTACATTGGGCAGGTTTGTGGGTGTTGTTTGTAAAATGTGTTGAAGTTGAGAATGCTGTATGCACCTACAGTGTTACTGTTCTTTGCAGAAAGCTGTCTGCAAACATGTTCAAAGCTACAATCTATTATAAATTTAGGGAAGAGTGTTGGATTTCCATAAAGACCAAACACTCCTTTAGGTGGGAGCTCCTGGTTTGTACTGTTACCTAGGCAATGGCTGTAGAAAGCGTCTGAGCACACGTAAGTAAGGACCTGATCGGCTGGAATTGGGTGCTGCTGATTACAGCTGCTCTTTCAAGAAGACTTAAGGGAAACACAGACGCACACCCCAGGCTCACAGAAAGAAACAGCTCTGAGCACTCATGCAATTACAGCTGCAGAAAAGGAACCACTCTGGAGTATCAGGCTGCTCATTAACTTCCACTGCCAAGGTTAACACCTATATTTTAGTGCTTTAACAGATGCCCTGTGAAACTCCCTTTGATAGTCTGCTTCTCTCCTCCTGCTGTAGGACCCAAATCAAGGCCTGATCAGACAGTTTTCAATCTTCTTTTAAAAGCCATGCTTGATCTTAAGTGAAATGACATTGCACAAATTGTTTTAATTAAAAGAACCCTATTTTCTCCTTGACTAGAATCATACCCCAGGTAGCAACAACACTGACAAGAAAATCAACAGGTGGCCTGTTTGCCAATTACCTGAGCACATCTGCTTTATTCAGCACATTTTCAGCAGGAGTTGGTTACGTTCACTCAGACTTTTATAGTCTGATTTATTAATGACTCTTTTAACCCAATAGCTAGAAATTTAATTGAATCCCTTCAAAAAGATGTTAAGAAAAGCCATAGTCTTTGACAAGCCAATGCCAAACAAGAAGTGTAGCCAGAGTCTCATTCATTAAATATCATGTTATTCAGCTCCAGCACATCCACTGGCTTGGTGGAAACTGTGCTTTTAATACCGATACTTTCCCAAGTCCCACATTGCTACATATTTTGAGTATTTTGTCCCAATATGGTCTCATTATGGCTAAGTGTGAAATCACTGCCAACAAATTAAATGCAGGCTGGATTTAATTTCAGAAATGGCTCTAGGATAAGTACTACTAAAAGCCTTCTACTGCAAAATCCTTCAGTTCAAACTATGGCAAACCACAAGCAGGCTTGGTACCTAGGCTAATCTTCATGCAACCTGTATCTCCAAGAAAGCTCTCTTCAGCATAAATACAAAGTTCTGCTTCCATAGCTGAGAGCCAGCAGGATCTGTGCATTGCTGTGGGCTGTGAAAGAAAATCCCGCAGGCCTAGATCCCCAAACTCACTAAATGCACTAATTCTGAACCTGAAACCCCTCTGTGTTACTGGCCCCAGGCTCTTGATACTCCATTTTACAGCACTCACACTGGCACCCCAGAGCAGTTGTGTGCATTACTGCAGGGCCGCCTTCACAGAAAATGTAGCTATAAGTTGCCTTCCTTTCATATGGAATAAAAATCAATTGTTTTCTCAGTGTTCAAAGCACCAACACAAGTTGTGGAGACTTTGGATTGAGCTCCATTCCTTGTCTGAGAGGCTGTAGGCTCTTAGTTCTCTGGTGGAACAGATTTAACCATTAGGTTAATTCCAGGAAAAGACTTTTGCTGAAACTACAGGACTGCCATGAGCAGTGAGGAATGTGATCGAAGGGACAGGGAAGTTCCTTGAGACACAGCAGACAGAGGTCCTTATTCTCTCACCAAAGGCTTTATATTAAGACTTCCTATTAAGAAGTTGCTGGAAAAAATACAACTGGCAGACTCGAAAAGCCTAAATGGCCTAAGTGGGCAGATGTCTCATCTGACAGTGCAGAATGTGGTACCTCAGTTCTAGAAGGGTATACAACTTTAAATACATCTATCTCCAGCTTGCTGGCTTTTGTGAATTGCTCTCTGGGATGCCTATTTCTAACTGAGTACTGGAGAAAGAATATAGGTACCTCTGTGAGGTTTGTGCTCTTACAAGTTGTAAATTCTTATGTCTTTGTGTCCCAGGTGTTGATACAATTTTATCCTGTTATATATTTCAAGGAGCAATCTTTCACCCACATCCTGATGGCTTTTACCTCACATGCTCGGGTTTAGAGGGCACCTCCTGAGGAAAAGATGCTGCCAGCCAAACTATCCATTCTTGACATAACTGTGCTCTCAGCTGGAAAATAAAATTCAAGTTTATAAACATAGCCTAAAGATGAGTAAGCTGAGAGGCTACAATGCATGCTCCATCACAAGCCCCCTAGATTATCGGCAGAGATGAGTGAAGTTACCTCTTCTCTGCCTTGCTGATGACTAGGCCAAAGCAGCTCTGCAGGACTGCAAGCAGAAAAGAGACACTTCTGCTGTGACTAGATCACCTCTAAGACTACTAGTAGGAAGATAAATAGGAGCAACCACCTGACACAAATTTAGTGGGACAGCCAGTGGTTATCAAGGGCTTGCAAAAAGTGATTTTTCACCTAAGCAGCTGAACCAGGAAAAAAAAAAGCGTAAATATTTTATTTTGATTGAACCAAAGCTTTTGTTTTTAAATCCATCAGCCTTTCTTTGTGTTGAACTAGTGCCCCATCTGAGTCAAAATAGGATCTTTTGTTTTCAAGGACTTGTGAGAAAAGCAAAACAAATTAAAGGTTAGATTCAGAGAGGTGATAGAAGAAACTGTCACCAGCGTAAGAATGCCTCAGAAATGGTTGGTGAACTTACCTCAGATTTGGACAGTCATGCCTCAAAAACTAATTAATAAGGGGGTAAGGATTAAATCCCATCTCCAGGTTGAGTGTTTTGTACGTTAGGTTAGAAAGTTGTGATCTCTAAACCCACAAATGTGCACAATCCCTTGGAGAGATTCCAAAGACTTCCCACTTCTACATATCTCATTGTCTGTTAGACAAGGCACACTTCTGTGGGAGGGGGCATTGAAGAAAGGGAGCAAATCCTCAGGCTCAAAATCAGTTGGTGTGTATTCTGTCATGTATCAGAGGTTTTCACCACGTACCACTCTCTCAGCCTGTTCTGGTACACAGTAAACTAGATTGTCATTTGCCAGTAATGAGGTAGCTACACCAAATCCTGCCCTAGAGCAAGAGAAGGACTTCTCAGGATCCCTTCCAGCCCTCTTTTTCTGCAATCCTGTGATCCTCACTGCTAAAGAAGTTCTGGGTGAAACAAACCCACTATTTACTATTTGCTTGTGCAGCCTAATAAGTTACCTAAGTGTGAAGGAAACTGGATAATGGCTAGCAGGGTAAATTACGCAAATGGGTTTTCCCTGGACTCTCGAAATATGCTGAATGTCTCACCATTAGACAGCAAATCATCTGGGGTCAAAACAGGAGAAGCAAACAAAGTAACTACTGGATAAAGGGAAATAGCTAAAGGAATATAAATTTCCTTTTTTTTTAATGTTAACTGGACTGTGGCAGAGTGTATTAGAAACTCTCTGTCTTCTTTGTGTGTTGAAATATTCTGCGAAGTGTCAATTTTCCATGTTTATCCCAGGGTTACTTCTCCAATAGTAGTTCTCTCCCAAGCATTCACTATCAGTATGGATGCTCATTCCAGTGACTCTAATCCTTTTTTCTGCCACAATGACAGTCTGTGGCATAGGTTTTTCTCCCATTAGACTTCCTAAGGAAAGCCAACACTAATGCCAGGTTTGGAGGCAATACTGTCCTTCCATGGACAGTAATATGAGGCTGCAAAGCAAACTTTGCTTTCAAACAGCCACAACAAAATAACAAATCCACCCCTTCATTTTCTACACTCTATTTTCCTAATTAGGTGGGTGGGGGAACAAATGTCCACATGCAGAAAGTAGGTGGGCATAGGCTGGATAAATCCCATGCTCCCCATTCTTGGCATGAAACAGCACAGCCATTATCCCTTCTAAATGTCAGGGAACTAGCTCCAACTCTATGAGGTGCCAGACACCTGCTCCCACTACTCCCAGCTTTGCCTTCTGCTGTTGCATCTCTCGCTCACAGGCCTTGGTGTAATTCCACTCTGCACAAATTGAGCCATAAGTGCCAGGAAAGTGGGATTCTGAAAGCATTTCATAGAAAGGCACAGACCAGGGCAGAAACAGACCCACAAGGAGGGACACAGCTGCCACTTCCATGCAGAGGAGCCACTCGGCACCGAGACTGTACATTGATAAAAAGCCAGGAGAGGGTTAAAGCAAGATGCTTTCTTGCAGACAGATAAGATGAAATGGATTTAGGGATTTTTTTTCACAACAAAAAGAGGCAGAAGAGCCACAAAAGGCTATTGAAAGAAGACAATGAGCTCTCCTGTCTGACACATGTCGACACAGAAGCAATGGCAACACAACATTGAAAATGCAGCTCTTCCAGCCACAGGCTGGGCTGCAGGGCAAATCCTGTGTAGTGAAGTCCTCTGTCAGAGGGGAATCTGTCTGACTTAGTGTAAGGAGGCAACAAGATGGGCAGAGCCTGATTCAGGAGGTCATCATTCCCTGCCTATGATCAGGCCTCTCTACATGCTTCAATCTGTTTAAGGTGTAAAGAGCCAGCAGATCCATGACCAACCATGATGTGTAGTAGAAGACAGAGCTGTAAACAGTTGGGTAGAGGGTAAAGAAGAAGAGGTGAGAATGCTTCTCAGTTTCTTCCTCTGGCTTTGTCCAGGGACTGCTGATCTTGGGCAAGTGACACCTAATGGACCATTCAGCAGCAACCCTTATACCCTTCCCATCTTCACTGTATAGCAAAGCAGCACAATGGCCAAAACAGGAACCTGCTGCAGATCATTGCAACACTCTGACATGGTCCAGCAAACTTATCACCATTCTTTGCAGGATGGAATTGTTTAATGCCCCAAATGGCTGTCAGCCCACAGCCTTGTTGGAGAGGCACTGACAGCTCTGCCACAGGGTCGGTGTGGTTGCCCAGTCCCTGATCTTCATGGAATGTGCCACGGTGCTCACACCACTCCTGTCAGCTGAGCTGTCGTGGTTTGGAAGCAGTCAGAGAGCATGCATGCAAGTGTGCTACTCTTCTGGCACATTTGGGGGAAGGCAGTGCCAACAGGCAAAGGTTGCAGCTTTTCCACTGGAGGCATGGAAGCAGTTACAGACAGACCCTGCCACACCGGAGGCACAGCAAACATGGGTGGGAAGAAAAAGAAACGTGCCAGAGCCCAAGACGGTCATTCTCATAGAGAATTCCCAGCATTCCCAGCTGGGTTAGACCACTATTTACAATATCTATTTCTGCAACTGAAGATGTATATCCAGATTCCTTGGTACATAAGAACATGTGGCATTCCTGATGTACTCCTGCCTGTTACACAAATTTATTGATATGCGCAGAGTTATTTGTCTTCTGACTGCTCTGCAGCACATCACAGCCCTTGTAGTACAATAAGTTCACCACTCTGATTAGCTTGCACCTCTTTGGGCAAATCTGCAGGCTGCTGGCCATAGCACTGTACATCACACAAACCTTTTAGCATCAAACTACAGAGATAGACAAGAAAAAGAGCTGGTACCTTGCTTTCTAGCTCTTCACTGGCTACACCATTTTCATGGAAATAGCAGAGCTGTTTAATTTTCATGGCAGTACCAATACTGTCACCATGACTTTCAGGTACATCAAATAACCTGTTTAAAAAGCCTGATGTGTTACTGACACATATTTTAATGCATAGTGCCAGAAACTGTGGCACCACCTGAAGATAAGACATGTCTTGAACTCAATGAATCATGTATCACTCAATAAAAATGGGACACTTTTGAATGACATGACCCTTTCTGCCACACCATGCTGCTCTGGAGGCTGTTCACTGAAGAGACCAAACAACACACCCAGAAAAGCACAAGTCTTCTTGTGCCTACTGGGTGATTTCTCTGACAAAGATAAGCACTGCTCTCCCAATACAAACCAGTCAGCTTAATGCTTCCATGAATGTCAGACCAGTTCTGCCCATGAGTGGACCTCAGAAAAGGTACCAGTTACACCATGTTAATTCAAAGAAGAAATATATTGATTGGCATAGAAACAGAAGATTCCCAGACCACATTCCACCTCACTTCCAAACTCACGAGTCCCCCATATGTCAGCTTGAGCTGCAATGCTCCACTTACTGAATTTTCTGTGAAATTGGTGAGAATCAATTTGAAAGCTGTTATGTAGGAATTTAGTCTTTTTCTCTGAGAATCATGAACATTAATCAAGCTATACACTGCATGATAATAATTTTAATTGATATTACATAGCACCTAGCAATTTCCAACTAAGTTATAGAAGTTTGAACAGTATTCATGTAAGGCAAAGATATTGTCCTTCAGGACACAAGAGGCAAACTGATGGAGAGAGAGCATGAGAAACTGAGAAATTATGTAGAGTTCAGTCATATCCTAAGTCTTATTAAAGAGCAAGTCACTTTATAGTGGAGGATTTATGTTACTGTAGGGCTGGGGTTTTTTTAAGGAGAGCCATTATTGGGAACTGCAAGATATGTGCCAAGCACATGTTTTTCTTACAGAAATTCTTATTTTCTAAACTCATATAGTGCTTCAAAATCTATTGCTAAGGGCAAGTATCCTTCAGATGGAAAACCTCTGAAAATTGCTATTGAGAAAATTAACAACTAGCCTATAAAGTAACATAAGACAACAAGTAGCTGTATATGGAAAGGAGGAGAAATACTTGTCTAATCAGATGTCAGCAGGGCAAATTTTGATCTCAGATAACCAGTCTGAAATGTCTGTTTACATGCTCACTAACTTGATGTCAGTGGGTTAAATAGACTCTGAATCTGCCAGCCAAACATACAGTACACTTAAAATCCTTTTATTTCTCTGATACAAGTCTCATTGTTGGGAGCTATGTGGATTTCCGCTTCTGGAGTATTAACTTCTTTTCAGCCAGCAAAATCCACAGGATCTGTTTGTCTTGGAATCAGAAAGTGCCAGCTGTCTACTTCACCCACTACGAATAAATGCAGATTTACTGTTTCAAAAAGACTTATAAAGAATTGTGGTTTTCTGAGGCCAGAAACAACCTTTTTGATCTGCAGAGGCCATCTCCAGACCTGTTTTCCTTTTACACTACCTGTAGACTAAAACGTGAAGGTGTATGAAGATCACTAAAGATCATCTCCAGAGAGAGAAAGAAAGACAGATTCTAGTTGGAGCTATTGAAAAAGTTTCCAGGTTATGTTGCATTATGTGCTATTTTGGAGAAGTACCCAATTTCAGCTTATATAGGAAGCATTAGCATGGTCTATTGTGCTATAATCAGAGATAACACATGGTCCTTCTTGGTTTGTTGCACAGCATCTAGCTTGGGAAAAGAAAGAAGAGGGAAGTGAGAGCATGGAGAAGGAAGAAATAGTCAATAAATACTAAGGAAAGGAAAGATAATGACTACCTTCAATTTCAGGACAGAAGTAAGATGGGGATGACAACATCCAAGTTCCATTAATGTTGTTTATTTCTCTTCTCACCTGTGCAAACCAATCCATGAAATTCAGCAGGTTGGTAGGTCTGTCTCTTTTTTACTCCTAGTGCAAGCACAAAAGCACCTGCTGTTGCTATTGCAAGAGAAAAATAAATATCTGACAGGAGGGAGGTGCAAAAGATGTAAAATCTGGATGGCTTTCTCCTCACTTAAATGCAACCCAATGCTAAAAAATCTCAGCTTGCACTCATTGTCCCTGACACAGAAGGCCAACAAAGAAACCACAAACCCTGACCTTATTCAACATGCCAGATTAAGCACAAAAGGACATTTTTACTTCATTATCCTTGTTTGAAAGCAACCTTAAATTTGAATACATAGTCAGAACAGCTCTGACCATTTTTTCCCCAAAATAATTTAAAAGCTTCCCATGCAAGATTTTGGCACAAAAGACCCACCCAGTGGAGGTGGCACAAATATCACAAAACACTGTGACTGGGATAAAAATCTCAAGAATACCTCAGACCACTGCAGAATTTAACAACAGATCCATCAGGCCCCACACATGAAATACAGGATTATCTTCTAAATCCTAATCAGCACTCTTCTCACCTGTCTTTAGTGGCTGCCTAAGCAGTACTGTGGCTTCTTTCCTTACTCTGGGACCCTTTGGGTCTCTTTGTTCTCCAGACTGCTGTATCCATCCTGTACAGCTGTAATGGAGAAAAGGCAGTTGATCTGCTGCATGCAAGAACACGTCCCAACAGCTGCCAAGCATGACAGCCACTGACAACACGACCTGGGAGTAGGCACAGCATGTCAGATGCTCCTTCACATTACAACAGCCCCAAAACTTGTTTCACACTGAAAGAAGTCTGAAAGCATACCATGGGCTGGCCTGAACCCCAAGAGTATCTGAAAACACAGGTTCACATTTAAACCAGCCCAAATACCTTGATGTAACTATAAGGGTGCACCATGCAGACCTCATTGTAGGAACAATACTTGGAGGGATTCAGACTAACCTTATTATTTCGCAAATTTCTCCTCTAAACGTTAGAAACACTCTGTCAGGGTTAGAAATATTATTTTTTCACCTGTTTACTTTAAGCTAATTTCATTGTTGCAAAGGCATTGTCTCTGTTCATTAGCAAGGATTTCACAGAAAAAGCTTTGCTCTATTGTATGTATTTTAATAATTTACACAACCAGCATGTACTCACTGATTTCCCTTTCAACTAACAATGCAACTATGCAAGTGCAACTCAGTGGATGAAGCAGCTATGAAAAATTGTGTAACTGTGACCTTAAGAAGCCTAGTTATGGCAGAAATCCTCTGCCATTAATCAGTTACACTTTTTCTATAGCATTTACTTTGTACTCCTTATGAAAGCTTTCATTGTAGAAAAGCTGGTGGATAGCTTAAGAATGTAAAAATTACATTCAGATTTCAGAGCACCAAAAAAAAAAAAATAAACATAAGAAGAAAATATTCTCATGCAGCTTCCAGATGCTGCAACATGTATTTTTGGAAATGTGGTGTGGCATTTTCTTGTGTTATTTGAGAAAGTGTATAATCACCCAGTTGTTGGGCTTATCGTATAAGAAGTTGCCAGCAAATAACTGTTATCTCTCAACTATGAGATTTCTGTCCCTGGCTGACATTGCTGATTAAAGAGTTCCTGTGGTGACTGAGTGTAGAAAGGCACCATTTTAGCTGGCTTTATATTATTCCCCACTCATATTACTTTCAAAAAATGAGGGTGTTTACACAAAGGACAAACAGCACCATAGCTGGAAAGGCAGAAGGAAGCATGAGTCTGTAGGGAAAGATGTTACAATTCTGCACCAATGCAAGGTTGATGATGAGATGTTACACTGAGGCTGGCAGGCAGCATTTAGTATGACAGGCAAGATATTCTTACTTAGGCAGCTGCCTGCCGGAAGCTGTAGAAATCATCCTGATTAGGAAAAGGCAGTTCCAGAAGCTCTTCTGTCCCGAATAATGTTTCACTTGTGAATCCTGGCAATTCCTGAAAAGTGCTGGTCGGAGGGATACATGTAGCAGAGCATTTCTCTTACCTACTCAACAGCACTCTGGGGGGAGCCAAGATGTGCAGGAGCACAGGACATCTGGATTTCAGCAAGAGGTGCCAGCTACATGGAAATCTCACCGGGGTCAAAAACTTGGAACTACAGGCTGTGCAGTACCCAGTGCTGTTGTCTTAACAGCAAATGGTTTAACAGAAAGAGACAACTCCAAAGTCAACAACAAACACAGTTGAGTCTCATAATCTGAACAGCCATATCTGACCTTTTCCTTAGCTGTCAGGGAAGAATGTGTTCTTTTTATATGGGTAAATCCCAGAAATAATTTATAGAAATTGAACAGGAGAGGCAGAGCACACAAAGTGAAAGGATTAGCGGGTTCTTTTCTGAAAAAAAGGTGTTACTCCCTCCACAACTGAAACCAAAGCAGCTTCGGGCACAATGCATCCCAATGAGAGAGCATGTGGCCTTATTTGGCACTTCTTCCATCAGCAGGAGCCTCTTCTGCAGGCTATTCACAATCCAACGGAGGCTGGCATCCTTGCCTGGTTGAAGCTGACATGCTGTGCCACATTATGAGTGGGAACAGGACCATCCTAACAGATTAGCATGAAAGCAGGCTTGCCAGAATACCAGTATGTGGATAATATTTAAGTGTTAAAGGGGAGATCTCTGTCCAAAAATGATGAAATGACAGTCTGTCTTCAGCTTGCCCAGTTACAGTTAGGAAGTCTGTCACAGGGCATCACAGCTGAGCTTGGCACACCCCAAAGCCATTTCTACAGCCCATGTCAAAGGGGAAACTGTTTCAGGAATCAAGTTCTCTAGAGGACATGAGAGATCTTCAAAATAAAACTGTGAAAGTCTCAGTAGACTGGTTGTTTCTCTTGCTGGAGTGTCTGGTTTGGCAGGGAAGCCAAATTATTTATTTCTTCTGGTTTTTTCAGGATAATTTGTTTATCTGTGAGCTTCCTGGTAAATTTTGTAGTGGGAAACAAAGGTTAGGGTCAGACTATGATGAAGTCTATGCAGACACAAGAAGCCTCTCCCCACTTTACTGCCTTGTGAGATGAAAGCAGTGCTCTGTATTGGGCCTGAGTCCATTAGCCCCCATTTTCTCCTTGGAGAAGTACTCTGGCCAAGTTAGCTGGCAGACTGGCTGTGTCCCAGCAAGCAATTCAGACTAGCTACCTCCAAAGCTTGCAGAATATGAACTGAATTTTTTCAAGATATTTGTTGCACATAACCAGGAGCTATGATGTATAAGGCAAGGAAAAGTCATACTTGCAGGATTAGCACAGTTCACTTGGCATCCTGCTTTACCTTTCAAAATCAGGGATTTTCCCATCTGTAGCTGGAAGAGTGACCTACCATTTAGGCTGGACAGGTGATTTACACAAAAAGTATACTTCAGCACCCTTCACAAGATATTAATGTCATATCTGAATACACTTTTCAGAAGGTTTTCATAATAAAAGAGGGAAAATACAACTATATTTGCACAAACCGTGGATGAATTGTTTGACATTTTCAAAGGTGTGGGTTGAAACACAGAAATATTCTTAATTCCAGATAAGATCTCAAGGAAATAATTATTGGGCCTCGGAGAAAATGTAAAACAAAACTGCCAAAACTGTGTCAGTAGATTTCATTACAGTTTACTTATTTAAGCTGAGAAAGAAAACAAGCAGAGTTCTGTGCAAGTTTGTACTCCTGCATCTCCTTTTAGATCTGTCTGTTTACATTTTTCAGTGTTTTAGGAGTGACACAGAGGTGACAAGTTGCTGAATTCTAAATGTCCTTCAGTAGCTGGAACATTGCATTCCCATGCCTCTTGATGAGTCACATTACTTACTTGTCACATACATTGTTCACACAAGGGAATGTATTCAATGAAGAAATTAATCCAGGCGGCGAGTCATGGACAGATGAAGGAAAGCGACCAAAAGCAGGTTGGAGTAGAAAGTGAGGAAGGGAGAAGGGACTGTTATATCTGCAGTCTCCAAATCCTCCTAAAATAAAACACAAAGGCTTCAGAGAGTGAAAACAGTACTTAGCAGTGGAGAAACCACTCTCTTCCTGCTGCTAAGCAGGAACCTGGCTTGCTGGGACTGTGCCCCTACCTTGATGTTAGACCTCTCTCAACTGGGCTTTCACCCTTAAGCTGGGGGCAGAGGAGGAGCAGCAGCTGGCATTCAGGTAGGCTGCTTAGCAGAGATGTGAAGAGCCTACGGATCCTTCATCAGGACCCACTGGGAACCCATTTTGGAAGGCATGAGAAAATTGAATGCATTGCCAGCACTATGCTGAGCTCTTGTTCCTTGGAGTTCAAACTTTAGCCAGACTGTGAAATCAGAGGATTTGGAATTGAAACAAGGAAAAATATAAATACAAAATATGGTTTCTACCATGTCACCTCATTTCACCATTGTCTCCAGAGGGCATGTGGGAACCAGGCAGACTATTGCCAGATTTATTATTCTAACACAACAAGTTTTCATCAGCTTTTTTAAAATGGAAATGTAGTATTCTGCTATGATAGCCAAAAATTAGCCCTGGTGATCTCAAATAGTATATCAAAACCCCTCATGCTCCATAGCTAAGACACAAGGCTGTTACCAATGTACAGAATTAACACAGTGGCTTCTTCTTCCAACCCAGGTTATTCCTAGTAATTGCCTCTGCCACTGAGATCTAGATCCTGGTCATGGTTTCAGAAACTTAGGCACCACAGGACAGTGTAAACTGTCCCTACACACAAGTAATCTAGCCAAGAATAAGTTGACTTACTAGGCAATGCAGAAACTAAAGGAATCCTGATCCAGCACCTAAATGGCTGTGAACTCAAATGCAATTTGAAGTGATCAAACTCATCAAAGCTTTTCTCACAATTTCTGCTCTTTGACAGGAAACAAGTAACATTGGCACTTTTCTGTCAAAGAAAGGCTTCAAGAGCTGTGATTACTTTCTCTTGAAAGAGATGGGTTCATGCCAGCTCTTTGGTGTGACTCCCACTGCCCATGGCCCAGCCAGGGATCATTTCTTCCCCAAGATGGCTTCAGGCCACCCATCGCACTGTTGCCTTCTGTATTCTGATCTATTCCTTATTGTGAACTCAGAGATGGAAACTTTTCCCACACCTAAGCATCAGGAAGGTCTTGAGATTATTTAGGTTCTGTTACCTGCTGTCAAGCATGGCTGATGGCTGACTGCCCTGGGATTGGGTTCTGTGCCTTTTGCTAGAAGGGAATGGTGCTTTCTCTCTAAGGAGGCAACTTTGAACTCCAGCAACTACAGCTGTTATGCACAGAGTAGAGAGGTGTGTCTTGTGGTGGCCATGTCAGTGAAAGAGGATTTGGTTCTGTTTGGGTTTTTTTCTTCAAATAAATTTAATATTTCATTATTTGAGCCATGGTGCTTTCAAATCTGGCCTGAGAAACTGAGATCACTGCAGGCTGGAGACAAGGGAATTAGAATTCTAGACTAATAAATTTTGGTCTGACCTAGAGCAGCCATGAATCATAAATAACTCCCCTGACTTCACTCATGTAGAGCTAACCACCATAGTGTTTCAGACACTGAACATTGTCCATGACCTCTTTTCTTGGAAGGACATTTGGATAGAAAATTTGTGTCTAGTGAAGCATTCCTGCTAGCCCAAATCCTTTCTATTAATTCAAAATACAATAACAAAAGACAGGGTCTTGTACTCTGGAGAAGATGACCAGTCTTAATACATTCTGTTTTCTTCTCAAACCTTTCAACTTGAAAGCCAAATTCCTCCTAATCTTTCCTTTGCTGGTATAATCTCAGAGGGTCTCTTGGAAAATTGATGAAATAAAAGTGTAACTTGGGATCTCCAGCAGAACTTGAGCATGTTTATTTAAAGGCCTCTGACTTCCCAATAAAGCAATGACTCAGTGTCATCCAAAAGAATTCTCTTGTCCCTCAATTCCCATCAGCCATGTTAGAAACTGCTGCGATTCAGCAAGGATTAACTGTTTTACAGCATTATCCAGCTAACCCTGACAGCAACTCCACTAAAGTCAGGAGGATGAACCAGGCAGTAGAAAGTACAAGGTCAGTTTAAAGTAATTTACAATGAAGCCTGGATTTGTGCACAAGCATTGGCATGTAACACACAATTACATCCAACAGATTTTGAAAATCTGTTCCTAGAAGTTAAAATCAAGTTTGAACCACAGTTAAAACTCATATTTGGCATAGTTTGTCCCCATTCTTGCAGGACAGAAAAAAGTAGCATTTAGTCCCTAAGGCTTCCAAAGGCAACTTCCATCTCTAAATGCACTGACCTCCCACATCCAGAAATAGCTCAGACTGTTCCTTGTCGCTCACATGCACTGCTCTGTAAATCACACAAACCACTCTGTTGTTTGCACTGTCATTAGTGCGCACTTCAGATTCAAAATCAAAACTTCGTCTCCAGCACTCTCACATATACCATGATTGCTTGCCCACCAGGGGACTCCTGATATTCTCATCTACCTTCATGAAGGATTATTTGTCACTTCAAGCCCTCCAGTCACCTGGAACATGGAAATTCCATTTACATAAATTCAGGGCCGAGGTTGTTTCTCTGCTCTCGCTGGCTGTCATAGCAGCCTAATTCATGGGTGGTCACGTCAGCCTTTCACCCTCACATGGTGCCTTCGAGTTACAAAAGCAGCAAACACAAAACTGAAGAAGAGAAAACACATTCTTCAGTCTGGCATATGAACAACAGGCATATGAAACCTAAGGAATTTTATATAATCAGAGGGGTTTTAAAGAGACAGTAAGCCACACTGAAAATAACTTGCACATTAATTAATAGTTAGTTCTTCCTCTCTAATACAGATTTTCATGGAAGTCACTTTTACCCAGGAGTCAACCTCTGGAAAATCACTGGTACCTTAGAGAGCTTACTAGCTGTCTTCTACTACAGAATGGATTATTTAAACATTTCAACCTTGGATTAAATGCCTTGGGAAGCTTCAAATGTTGCTTTTCCACACCAAACAGCATCCAAATCAATGTTGGCATAAACAACAGTCAAGCTGCCTTCTCTTCTTGCCAGAAGAATTAAGTCCAATGGGACTCAGTGATCATAATTTTTTCCACCATAGCTTCCAGCTCAAGACGGCCCACCAAGCAGCCACCCATTGTTTGTGGGCTCCAGCTATGGTATAATTTCCAAGAGACTCAATCTCAAGTCTAGGAAGGAAAGGGCATGGGTCCAGCTCCACTCTGGGACACGGCCGATGATTCTCAGAAATCTGCAGAAATTTGTTTTGTGCAAACCTGAGATGAATTTGATCCTTTTTGAATTTCAATGCAACTGGCAGAACTCTTACATTACAGCTGCCTTCTCCTCATTTAGTGCATAGCTCAAAAACTAATATTACCCATCTATTAGCATTTCACAGTGATTTATTTGTTTAGTAGCAAAGAAAAGTGATTAAGATATACAAATGGTGAAAATCACCTTCTCATCCTCTGCACAGCTGTATAATTCATGCTGAAGAAAAAATGAGATTACAGCTCAGGGACTGTCTCCAAGATGAGTTACATTTGTCCCATTTCCCATTCCTGTTATAATCTTTGTCAAGACAGTAGAATGATATGTCCCATTTGCTGTCCCCTTCACAATATTTGTCAGACTACTGCAATAATATAGTTGCTGGATACCCATATACACATCATGAATTATTTGTTGATGTAAGGAAAGTGTTCTTGCATTCTTTTTGAGTAATCCGTCCTTCCCTTTAAATCCAGAAGCAGGTACTGATCAACATTATTCCTTTTTACTGCTTTCAGGGTGAGATTTGCTGTGCTTATCCTTTTATTAGGAAGTGGTAAAAGAGGAGAGGGTGTGCAGCAGAATGGCAGACACAGTGTATGGCTTTGCTAATTGCAAGGAGGAATCCAGGTGCCGGCAGAGATCAAACCTACTAATATAATATTACCGGCCCTAAAGGGCAAATAATTGCAACAGATAAATCACTGTTCAATAAACACACCATTAGAACAGCCTCTACCCCTGAGCAAACAGCTTTGAGAAAACTTATCATCTTATGCACGCATTTGTGCAGGATTAATAGTCATCAACTAACAGAATTTTTTTAACTAATGTCAAAAATGGATATGCTCCATTTGATTTGATATGGCTGCTACTGAGTAAATGCAAACAGGAAAAGAAAACAAAAGAAATTAATGTATGACAAGTGGACGCAATGCTTCAAAATTAATGGGAAAAGGAAAGAACAAACATTATGCTGTTTAGCTTGCACTACTAGGAGTTCCTTACATGGCAGGAGACTTGAAAGGAGGGTCAAGTGACTACCCTAAACAAGAAATCTTGGTTTTTTAGGGGTTGAGTTTAAAGACTTACCTGTCACTCCTTGGTTGGAAACTGTGCGAGAATAGACTCACTCCTGTCATCACCAGCACACCTTGAGTCTGGTGCACTGGTGATGACAGGACCATGTTTTGAACACTGGGCCGTAGTTGGGAAGTTCAGCTCCAGGTCGACTCCTGAAGGAGCTGCTCCCCTCTGGGGTGGGATTCACTGGAACCAAGGCAGTGTACAGCTGGAGTTAGAGCCACTCCAGCCCTCTCCTGCCCCTGGAGCCCAGGATGCCTAAATGCACACTTTGGAAACAAGGGAGTGGAGGCTGAGGGTGAGTGGAATGTGATCAGAGCAGGACATACAGAGATAAGGTGGAGCCCAGAGCTGCTCAGGCAGCTCAGCAGTGAGCAGATGATTAAAAGCAGGACCCATCATGAGCATTCACAGCTGTTTCTGCTTGACTGCCAGCAGTAATCTGCCTTTACAGGGTGAGCTGCAGCTGTATAGGGGAGTTGGTTTTACTTCACTCTGGATACACTAAAAGCAGTTGTGTTCTGGCAGTGCTGCTGCTGGTGCCAGCCATGCTGGAGAGGGCCCAAAGGAGTGCACCAGAGAAGGGAAGGAAAGAAGGCCAGCTGATTCAGACTGACAGCAGAAGAAAAGCTCCACTTTAAGCATTCTGCCTGCGGCATGAAGACACCACGGGAGCTGGACAGCTTGTGATGCACGCTACATCACAGGGATATAAGAACAACCTTTGTGTTCCAACCTGAAGGTCCTTCCCGTGCAGTTCACTGTCAGACCTAGATTTGGCAGGGCTTGGAGCAGGGACTCCAGGAAAATGCTGGAACTAGCATGGACACAGAACATGCAGCAAAGCAATCATGCAGAAGGAGCACAAGGATATGCTGCCTCCTCAACAGCAGGGATGAATGAAGTGGCCAGCCTAGCATGCCACTTGGGGAGGAGAGGTAAATGTACCAGCAGAAAGCCTGGTCAAAAGCAGCAGTGAACTCACTGAGAAAAGGCAATCTCTCCACAATCTCTCCGTGATAGTTTAACAAACCTGTTCATGAAGAGGGTGAAGGAAGGGTATTTACTACTGATTATAGCCTGACTAGCAAACACATTCATTCTTCCCAAGTGAAAGGGCCAAGGGGTTCACTGTAATACATATTTCTGCAGCAAGCAATTGATAACACATGATAGCTAACAATTAACAATGGAGACTTGCCCCTCCACAGGGAGAGACAGAGATGGCCAACAGCAGGGTGGCCAGGGCAGCTACAGGCACAGAATGGGTTGCAGACCTTATCTGACCCACACACTCAGCAACTCAATGGCTTCCTCTCTGCTATAAATGACACAGAAACCATTTTAGCTTTGTCCTAAACTGAGCATCATGAGCCAGCTGTTCACTCACTGCAACTCTCTTCAAGATGTTTGCAAGCTTAAGAATCTTAAATGAGAAAGAAATCAAAAAGGAAGACTATCATTCATGCCACTCACAAAAAATTAACTTTTCTCACCACACAAACAGAAGCAGCAATATGGCAGTCACATTTGTATTTTGAAAGAAAACAGTAGCAGGGATGCTGTCACTTTTTTCATAGATTATAAATTCTTCAAAGATACTTTTTTATTCCTGTTTTAAATATGTATTTCCAAATGTGAAATATAGGCATGAACATTGTGTACCAGTTTAAGAAAAAAACAACAAAATAGATAAAACTGTGACAGTGGCCAGATGCCTGGAGAGAACAGGAACAGAGAAAGCTTAAGGGTACTAATTCATCTGCCTAATTCCACCCTCCCAGCACCCACCTTTTTCAGCTCAAGAGATGTCCTCCCTAACCCAACATTTTCATTCCCTAAATCATAATTTTTCAGTTAGCCTGTTCATGTGAGAGCAAGATTATACCCAGCTGTCAATAATTTTCAGCAATGATCCAGAAGGATTTCTTATTTTAGACTAAGAAGCGATACTTCATACTGATTAAATTTGCCATGATCCAAATACCAAAACTCAAAACTAACCAAAACCCACAAGTTAGGCTTACCAGAGGCAAAACTCTACCTTAGTTTTTGCACACATCAGTTAGACAACAAAGTAGGAGAAGAAAATCAATAAGCATAGATTCCCCAATGAGAGCCAGTTTTGCATTTGCTGCTCTTTACAAAAGGTGTGTAAGTTGGTGTCACTTTCATACATCTTGAAAGCAAGACAAATTATTCAGATCTTTATTTGTGATTAAATGTTGCATTCACCTTATTAATGTATTTCCCCTTGTTAGCTACAACAGTTGTGTTTATGCAAAACCAGAAGAAGGAATGAATTCCCAGGAACCATCGTGGGTTTCACAATGTACTGCACAAGGAAAGCAGGCAGTTGCATAATTATTCCAGCGTGACATGTTCATGCATAAAATTAGGCCTTCTCTCCAAGCACTGTCTGTCAATAAGCCCTGTAAGTCTATAGGAGAGCTGTTCATAACACATTCAGTTTTACCTATCAGTATGATGTCCAATTACTTGGGAAAGGGTGAAAGACTTTATGCCACATCTAAACATGACAGACATAACCTTTAAGTACTGGCAAATGCCAAGATGTTGCTGGCAGTAGGCATTCTGAACATGTTTGTGTTTTTCTTTGTACATGATTTCCCTCTTTTTTTTTTTTTTTTTTTTTAGATAAATTCAAATTGTTAAATATTTAAAACCCTGCATTATCACATCTCACAAGAAGCAAGTTTGGAAAACAGAAGGAAGTTGTAAACTACCTAACATTTCCTAATACCTTTAATATAATGTGGGTTTTGTTCCTTCCACAAGTACTAAAGTAGCCCTTCCCTGACCCCTTGTTTCAGCACACAAGTAGAAAGTTTAAAGTTCAACATTAGGTCCAATCACTGAACCCTGCACAAAATGGAAAAAACCCCAAAAACAAAACCAAGAGACCCCCCAAACCTAAAATAATTTTGTTGTATTATTCTAAATGAAACACATCAAAAGCCTCTGTTCCATCTCCAAAGGATAAAGCTGATCTGTACCTCACAAATCTTTTGAAAGAGGCCAGCATGTCTTCCTTCTTAATACCTCCCAGCAGGGAGCACAACAGCAGGTCTAGTTTATCTTAATTATCTGTCTTTATCTCCATAGGAGAAGAGATTACTGCCAGTGTGTTGCTGGCTAGAACAGAAGAAGCCAAAGAGCACAAGCCATTTCCCTTTTCCCACAACTTTTCTTGTAGTTCAGGTAACTGTAACTGGAAAAACTGATGGAGGTAGTATAGACCAGGAGAATGATATTTCTGTTGTTTTGGGTTATGCATTGCAGGTGAAAGTGGATGGTCAGAGTCACAGTGTGTGTAGAAGAAAGAAAAAAATTTTTCTTTGTAAAGGAGGATGTGTTTTATCCTTGCTTACCCCATAGGGAAACAACAAAGAGAAAGCTGGCTCCAGCCACTGAGCCAAAGAAAGAGAGATAGAGAGTATAAGGGATATATGTACAGGGCTGAGTGCCCTTAGGATAAAATGTGGCTTTCAAAATGTCCATTTTATAGGGTGGCATGTATGGTAGGTCCTTTTGCATTAGGGAAGTTATCTTTTGAGGGTTATTAATTCTATGCAACACCATACTGCTGCTTCTCTTCCAGCTGGCTTAAGGAGCAGGGGTTTATGTTCCAGGGAAGGGGTGTGGCATTTGATTTGAAGGCTATGGCTTATTGGAAATTGCAGTTTTGCTGTTTTGTGGCAATTTTGGTTGCATCTTTTTTAGTATCATTGTTGACTGTGTAACTACTGTGCCCTGATTTTTGGTTCTTTGCTATCAGGAGACCCCAATTCTGTTTTTCAGCAGAACATCATAAACTGCCTTAGGAGTGTGATATGCTGCTCAGAGAAGTTGATGGGGAGTAGAACAAGATTCTCATTTGCTTCCTAGCACCTAATTATTGAATCACAAATAAGATTGTGACATAAATCTGAGTTACCGTTTTCTTATGTGCTCATTTGTGGTTCTTTTTCCAAGACTGCCTTTCTCTTAACTCTTCATGGCCCTAAGGAACAATCTTTTTTTACATCGTTTACATACTGATCAGAACTCATAACTTAGCAGTAATTTCCAGAAATGTTAATGGAAATATTTAGCATATAAGACTCAACAGAAACACCTTGGAGAGGTAAAACAGACAAGTAGAATTCTGCCAGTTCATCCCAAAAATTTACCTCTCACTGACCTTATATCTGCTTCACATACTAAATAAACATAAACACAAAATCACTGCCTTGCTGACCTAATCTGGATTATTATTATTACTCTTCCTCTGTTGATTATTGTATATGAGAAATTAAAACACAGTTCAGTCACGTTTTGCTGCCTATTTCATGTGATGTGTAGTTACTGATGGTGAATAATTCTTCCTTGGAATTAGGACCTGGATTATGGTGCACATCTCAGTCCATCAGATGAACTTTGAGGATTGTGGCAGTCTGCAGGTCTCAGTTATACCATGGGCTGTGGATAGAACTCCTTGCCTTTGCTCTAAGTCTTACATAAAGACACAGTCAGTGGACTGGCTCATTGCTAAAGAGGAAGCTCTGGCCCTAAGATTCCCCAGTTTAAAGGGACAACATAAGTTGACCATAAAGCGAAATCAATATTGATGAGTAGCTTCTCCTTTATCTTTGTGCAATGAAGGGTGGATTTACAGGACTGAAGTCAGCAGGAAATGCTTTCAAGCAGCTTTGAAACATTTAGCCAAGAATTCTTTTCTAGCAAACTTTTGGCACCATGTGCACACCCTTCTGGTTTATAGTGAAGGATTAAAAAAGAAGATACCAGTAATAATAATAATATATTAATTTCAAAAGCTGGCAAGTTTCCTTCTTCCAAATCAGGAAGGACCCTTTAGCCAGCTGGACAGTCTGAATACTGCATATAAATGCTCTTTTCCAAGACAGAAGTAATTTGATAAATTATTTTAAGCATAAATCTTAGTTTCTTTGAAATATGAGCTATATCTTCTGGCTTTCTTTAAAAAACCGTATCTGAGAAAGACCCCAATTCTGGCTGGGGCCTTCAGGACAATACAGCTGATAAATTTAAGTAATGATCATGATGACTGCTTTAATATGCTGTAAAACTCAACTGTTGGCATGTAGCCAACAAGTGAAATGGTTGCCTGTTTCACTGTTCTGGGAATCCCACAAAAATCTGACAAATCTAAATTTTATTCTGAGACCTGTGTTTGAGGTTCCAGCCATCCAGGCCTCCAGGACTAGTGGTCCAGTGTTGGAACATGGCTTTTATGCCAGAAAGCATGGGGAGATTTCATAGCAGAAACAGTATGAGAGTTTCTGATTAGGAAAATATCCATATCCAAAATATGTGCCCACCTACAGTTTGCCAGTGATGGCCCAAACAAATTACTGACTTGCTGAGCTTTTCTCCTGTGAAAAATGTCAAGTCTTGGTGGAAGAGTGATTCAAGCATGGCATTTTTCTTCTGAAGAAACAGAATAGGGGTAGCAAATGTGCATCTTTCAGCAAGCTTTGGCTGATGTGGTGGACTGTGCTTGGCAAATGGTATTAAAGGAAAGACTCCATTTTGTATCATACTTGTGCAAATCTTCATTCTGTAAAAAGACAAAACATGCATCACTTGTGTTCATCTTTCAAGCTCAAAACTGTTAAACAGCAGTTTATTTTGTGCCAGATTAATTTTTGTTGCTGTCCTTTGTTACTGTAGACATTACAACTAGGTTGCTATAATTTTCAGTACACTCAGATCTGGAGAAATCCACCTAGGCAAAGTCATCAAGAGCCATTTTCTTAATCTACCCCTGTGTGAAAGGAAGATGTAGTATAACCCCGCTAAAAAGGGGGAAAAGCCATCCATATTGTGCAGTTCTTGCTTTCCTCTCCCATCCAAGGTCTTTTTTTCTTTTGTAACCAGCTCAATGGTATTTCCAAACAGCTGTATGTTTTCCTTTATCTTAACTAGATTTTTCTAAGCAACCAGAATTCTGCTGCAGCATTAACTCAAAAAAAAAAAAAAANACTCCAAGCAGTCTTTGCTCTTTCACTGCAGCATGGCTCCCATCCAAAGCCAATTATGTAAAAACCACAGCACCTCGGCACCATTACCACAGCCATCTAAAGGGAAGAATTGCACCTACTCAAAGCTGAAAACATTTTCAGGAAATTTAATTATTTTTCTTACTTTCTTGCCTCAAGCATGCTTTTTACCTTACTTCACTCTAAAACGCCTTGGGTGATATTCAGCTAGAACATATGGAGCACTATATAAATCCAAGTTGTTGCTAATTTTACTTAAAAGTCAGGTTTTATTTTCTGTTTTTACTTCTGCCTGTTTACACTCCCTGAAACATCTTTTGCATTGCCCCAGATGTCACTTCTCACAGTGCTTCATCTTTTGTACACGTTAATCTTCTTCTTCAGTAGTTGTATTTTTTGCTTCATACAGTGATAGAGATAAATGCAATGCCAAAAATTAATTGTCAAGGAAAATAGCAAAATTATTTAAGTTCATGCCTTTAAATTCAGTATCAATTAACTTTAATGGTCAAAACCTTTTCAGCAATTTATGAAACTGTGTAGATCATGATTTCCAAAGGAAGAAGTGACTCTGAGACAGCTCTATATAATAGAGAGATTTCTCTTTATTTTACAGCTTTCTGTCTTAACTTTTACCTACTGTGGAAATAATTTGTAGCTTTTTGTTCTCATATTAGGCTTTCAATGATCTCAGTCAAGAATTCCAAGAATACTGATAACAGCTGCTGGCAAAGCATGTTCCCTGTTCTGCAGTGGAATGTAAGACAGAATAATCGAAGCATGATTTACTCTCAGATATAGCACTAGTGGGCTCCCTAGAATATATATCAGAGTTATATCCTGGAGGCACTGTGAGTTGCTAAATATTGGCCAAAGCTGTGGTGGTCTTCTGGAATGTTTTCATTCAACAAGTGGGGTGCACATCAGGCTGTACTCATTTCCAAAGAGAGTTCTTCAGAATGAAGTAATTTTCATTTAGAGTATAATGTTTCACACATAAACAACACAACCCTTTGCATAAATATTGATGCTGTTTCATGTGTGCACTCATACTTCCTAAATGAAAAATGGTTAAAATGAAAGGGCTGAGTGATTTCTTCACTCTCAAGCAAAGCCATAGTGTTTTGTGTCTTCCCATCTCTTGGTTTGTAGAGTGAAAATGCTATGTACAAGGGTAAAAGGAAATAATATTTTTCTCTTTTATGTGTACCCTTTCAGTTTAAACACTCTTGGTGAGGACTTAACCTGCCTCCAAATTGTCTCAGATAGTTGGCGCCCCAGAAATCACAAACACTGCTTGTTCCTGTCAAAGCAGTTACCTTATTGTTTTTGAGACTGTGGCCACAAATCATTCTTTTTCAATTAATTTTTCACTCCTTTATGTACATTTCTTGACTAAAATGAACTGAGAACTGTGAATGAAAGCAGTCATTTGGAAGAAATCTCTTTGACTAAGGTACATGATCAGACAACCCCTAAAAGCCACAGAAGGGAAGGGGAACTGGGGAGATAAGAACAGGAAGAAGGGAGTGGAGGGCACATGGGCCTATACAAAGGATTAGGGCAACCATAAGCAGAAGAATAGATCTTGGACTTGCAGCACAGATTTTTCTTAGAAATAAAATTATAAATGCAATATAGTGCTGACCTGAATTCTTCTTCACTTAATGGAAAATAATAAATTAGTATACAAATACAAGTTTTGAAAGAAGGAAATACATACTACAATCTAAAGCATGTGTGTTTCTATGAATTGAGCTTGCAGTGCTAAGTGTAAAGTGATAAAGGAATCTGAAACTTTAGGTCTTATCCTCTTCGGAAGCTTCTACTCATTTAACCACCACCTATACTGACCTTGTATTTCCACAGCTTGTCTTGATACTTGGGCATTGCTGAAAACAATGGCAAGACCATCACTGTGCTCCAAAGCAACAGAATCATAAACAGCCTCTCTGGAATCATTCAGCAGGGGTATCAATAGAGGTGTGTTGATGCCTGCTTAGACTAAAGTCCAAATTTTTCACCTCAGGATTATAGTGAATACCAATGACAAAAAACAGAGCAATAGCCCCTGCTAGGAGGTCAACAAGCAGTTCATTGTCAGTGAATGTATTAGGTTTGCATTGCAAGGTTTTGGTAGTAGGGGACTCCAGGGAGGCTTCCCTGGGAAGCTGCTAGAAGCCTCCCCTATGTCCAACAGTGGCAATGGCAGACGGCTCCAAGGGGGACCCGTCACTGGCCAAACAACAGTGGTGATGCCATTGGGTTAACCTATGTAAGGAAGGGGAGGAAGGCCTACAGCTGCATTTGCAGTCATGTAGAGGAGTGAGAACCTGAGAGAAGCAGGAGGAGGTGTTCCAGGCACCGGAGCTGAGATCCCCCTGCAGTTTGTGTCAAAGACCCTGCTGAGGCAGCTGTCCCCTGCAGCCCATGGAGATCCACAGTGAAGCAAATAATCACCTGCAGCCCATGGAGAACCCTGTGCCAAAGCAGGTATGTGCTCAAAGGAGGCTGTGACCCTGTGGGAAGCCCACGCTGAAGCAGGTTGGCTGGTAGGACCTGTGGCCCTGTGGAGAGAAGATCCCATGCTAGAGCAGTCTGTTCCTGAAGGACAACACTCTGTAGCCACTCAGACTGAACCACTCTGCACCGCTCAGGCAGAGAAAGCAGAGAATTTGTGAGGAAAATTGAGCCTAGGAAGAAGGAAACAGTGGGAGGAAAGATGTTTCAAGATTTGTTTTTATTTTCTCATTATCCAACTCTGATTCCGTCACTAATAAATGTAACTAATTTCCCCAAATAAATTCTTTTTTTGCCTGTGAGAGTAACAGGTGAATAATCTCTCCTTGCCCTTATCTCCCTGTCCTATCCCTGTCTTTTCATTTTATTTTCTCTCCTCTGTGCAGCTGAGGAGGTGAATGACAGAGCAGCTTTGGTGGGCACCTGGCATCCAGACAGGGAAAACCCATCACAGTAAATAATAAAAAAAAAGAAGTTTTGTGTGATCCTGTACCACATGGAACTTCTGAAAGTTCAGTAAGGTCCTACGTCAACAGACTATTATTCTCAGCAGTGTGTGTTGCTGCAGGTAATACGTTGTTTTCTTGCTGTCCCTCCTTGAAGATGTGCTGTGTGCAATGCTGTTAAGGCTATGGAGAGCTCTGTCAAGGCAAAGAGCAGTTCCTTGGCTTAAAAAACCCTAAGAGGCCTTAAGAAAGGCTTGTTGTTTCTTCACAAACAGAGCAGCATTAAATTATAACCTGAGCTTTTTAGCAGGCTCACTCAAGCACAGCAAATACCAGCTGGAGGGTAAGGAGGGATTTCCTTTCCAAACAGCTAGGAGAGGCATTTATTTCACTAAATTAAACAAATATCAGCCTGTTTATGGCAGTAAAAGTCAGCTGGACATCATGAGCTATGGCTTTTATCGTGGGCTGTTCAAGACCTGACATCCCAGGGGACCTGAAGGGAGCACAACAAAGCTACAGAAAAATGCAAATGTGTGGGCTGTGGGTCAGCAGGATCAAGACATCACAACATGGAGGTGCAGGACAGGTTTGTACCACGCAGCAAAACTGACGTAATACTGCTACTCTGTTCACTCAGGTTCTCCTGAGAGATTCATCTGCCTGCAGAAGAAATGCAGCATGAGCTGTGTTTCTGCCTAGAAAAAAACAATCTCTATTCATCCTTCACATGAGATTGCTGCAATGAGCGGGGACACCAGGAGAGAATAGTCCCTGGACCTTGGAGAATTAAGAAGAGGAAGAAAGGAGGCAGGTGCATTAAAAGGAGAAATACTTTTTTGCATCCTCCCTGCAACATGCTTTTCAAAGACCCAGGAATGGCTGCTCAGTCTCTCTAGAAGTGGGCAGGTGTTATTCCTAACATAGAAACATAGAATGGTTTAGGTTGGAAGGGGCTTAAAGATCACCTAATTCCAAACCCCCTGCCATAGGCCAGGACATCTTTCACTACACCACAGCTCCATCCAGCCTGGCCTTGAACACTTCCAGGGATGGGGCATCCAAAATTTCTCTGCGTAATCTGATCCAATGCCTCACCACCCTCAGAATAAAGAATTCTTTATTAATATCTAATCTAAACCTACATTCTTGTAGTTTGAATCCATTTCCCCTTGTCCTGTCACTGAAAGCGCTTATAAACAGTCCCTCCCCAGCTTGGACTTCCGACAGCCCCAGTGACATGTAATTTCCCAGAAAAATAGCTTTTCTTCACTACAATATATTGGCTTAGTCCTGGTTATTGAGGGCTGCCCAATGCCCGACCAAAGGAAAGTGTCCTAGTAGGGAAGAGGAACCAGGCCCCATTCACTCCCTGTGTGTAGGAGTACAAAAAGCACTTGTGTCACCCTAAGAGCACACATACCATGTTTTCTGCAGCCCTGCAGCACTGTGAATATGACCAATGCCTACCACTCGTCTTGCTTATTGCTCACTGCCCAGATATTGTCTGCCAATGGTCTGGAATCTCTCTGCTATGCAACTTCACACAGCCCCGGTTGTCCACAATGCAAGAAAAGGGAACCTCATCACACTGAACAATAAGGAGGATTTCCAACAATTTCCATCAAATTGGTTCTTCTTAGCGTGGCCTGAGTTTGGGCATTTTGTTGTCATTCATGCACTAAATATTCTGTCAACCTGTAGAGAGCCTGTGACTCTCTTCTCTATGAGCAATCCAGGAGGCAATAGGGCATTCTGTTCCAAAGACTGAGTGGGAAGGCTCCCTTTGATTTGTCATCTTCAACTGATTTCAGGGAGGTTGGATTTCCGCTCTTTTCTCAAATATTTTGCTCTGTATTTTTACGTTCCCTGCTTTCCATTATTAACACACTGTTTTTGGAATTTAAGGCCTTCTTTTATTCTTTTTCTTAAGTATATGTGTTCTTTCTGATAAGCAGACAGCCTTGAAAATACAAATCAGAACGCACACACACCACCAGGAGCAAGATAAACTTTCTGATGAAAAGATTGTTGCTCTAGGCTTCTATTCTTCAGTGAATTGAGACCTTAAAGAAACCTTACCTGAGCTCTACAAAAAATCTCTGGTGAGGCCAGCATTTTAGTACTGCTCTTGAATCTCAGCATGGTGTTTTTTTCTGAAGACTGTCATTTTGCTGGTGGCATTAACGCCTGTGTAGTTGAGAGAGAGAAACAGAAGTGAATCAGCCAATGCTAATGCCAGTACACACACATGCAGACTTACTTCAAATAATAAAAGAAATTGAACTTACCGAACAATAACTTAGAAATTCTGATTTCTTATTTGTTCCAATGCCGAGAGGCATTTCCTTTGTCTCAATCTACTTCTCAGCAGGAGTCCCACACTGATGAAGTGTCATCAAATTGTCATCTCCCACTGAGAGAGACACCCGCACTGCTCACTGATTGGAGAGATGGAAACAGGGACAGGTGTTTCTAAAAACTGTGGGGTTTTGAAATTAAAGGAATACAATATTTTTCCCCTTGTGGCACATATTTTCAAAACAGAAGAACTCCTGAACTTAGGCCATGAAAGACTGAAGAAGACAAATGAGACTAGTTAGTGGGGCAAGGAACTAGGTGACAGAAGTTTAAGAAAATCAGCCTCAGTGGTGGAAAGGACTTCATTCCAGGTCAGCTGAAGTCTTGATAAATGTGTGGCAGAGTAAGGCAAGTCTGTTGTTTGGGTGCATCTCACAATGGCTGTTCAGTCAGAGGAGTTGGCGGGATTTTGAAAAAGGGTTAATTATTCTCAAGAATAATGAGGTTACATGTGCTTACATTGGTTAGGATAAAAATACAACATTTATGCAGGACTGGTAGAATCACTTATTATTAAAACCGAGCAGCTCTCTTCATGGTGAAACCATATTTCATTAGCATTTTTAACCATTTTAGAGAGAGCAATTGAATTTATCAAAGAAATTGCTCAGCAGTGATCTCCTCAGCTAAATGAGGATAATGCCAAGCCCTGCTTTTACACAAATGAAAACAAATGTGTTAATTTATGTGAGGTCCACAGCTGCTAAAGTCAGGAATGTGACAAGAATGTCCATGATAAGATGAGTAATCTTAACTTCAGCATGAAGTGAATAGTGTTCAGTAAATAACCTGGGACCATAGAAACAGAAGGGGAAAGGAAAATACTGAACAGCTTCTCATACTGTGGATTTAGTCTGTCCTTTGCATTATGAGACACAGGCCCTCTGGGGAGAAATAATATATGCTTATGCAATTAGATAATGCATGCACACAGGAGGGTTAATTGAGGTTGCACTGTTCAGACATATCTGTGTGTTTTTAAATTTGCAGTCTTAGCATTCTGGTGTTTTTCAAGGGATTGTTTTTTTTTGTCTATCAGAACAGAAAAAGTATTTGTGCTCTAATGCCAACCAAACTTTCATTTCCCCCCTCTTGCCTAACTGCATTGAAGTGCCCCCTACCCAACAACACAGGATCCTTCTTAGAGCTTAGGCATCAGCTTATAGTAAAATGAGCAATAATTTAGTATTTTCTGTTTCATTCTGCCACTCTCATTAAAAAAAACAATAAAATTAACAGCCACAGAAAAACACAAACTCAAGTTCTACCCTTTGAGGGGGGATACCCTCAAAACAAGAGCGGTGTAAGAAGGCAATTGACTAGGAAGAGATTGGTTTGTATGGGCATGGACAGTTCATGCAGCCCTTTCATGCAGAACACAGCTGAAATGTCCTGTATACATTGGATAGATACATGCTAACTGAACAAAAATGTCTGATTCCTTTTATGCTCAAGATAATTCAATTGTCTCTCATGTAAGGACCAAATGCTTCCTTTGAATCCCTGGGGTGAAGGAGCTTTTCACAGGCTGTGAAAAGCATCAGTCTGGCAGCTCCACAGAATGGTTGGTTGCTGCTTCTGCTGAGTTGAGGGGCAATTGTGGTAGAGAGACTTTGTACTTCACCTGTCACTATTAGGCACAGTGCATCTGCTGGGCACTCCCTGTTGTTTGTTTTATCTCATTAACCCTCTTTGGAACACACCTGACCCCTTTATAATGAAGCTGAATAGTCACACTATGTTTAAACCTCCCAAGACAGCTTTCAGTAGTAAATTTAGAGCAGAAGGTTTTGTGTCTCTCTACAGTAATTTTTCTCCCATGATTCTTCTTATTTCATGTGCAAACTCTCTGAAAAGTCCTGCAGAAGTTAAGAGGGATGAAACCCATAACAGTCTATGGAAGTATAACAGTGCTTTATTCTGGAGTTGAAATAGAGTCCTGTCTTCTGCAAGGTTTTCAAGCCATCCTACTAGATTATATTAGTTGACAAAGATGTTAATTGTATTCTATTCTATAGGTTGCTCAAAATGTAAGGACAGGTTAGCATTTTCCCTTAAATTCTACAGGGCTTTACCACAGAAATCGACATCACAGACTATAAAACGCAGTCACCACAAGAAGTATGCCAATGTCTCTTTTGTTAGGTGTCTTTTAATTTTTGTATGAATTATTTACTACTCGTTAATACTGGGAGAAGTGAATTGTGCTCCTGAACATGACCAAGAGAATGACAGGGACAATGCAGCAACAATTACAGGAGTGTGCTAGTTCTCTGAATGCCTGTAAAAATGATTTAGGTGGTTGTAGAGGATAAAAAGGTTGTTTAATATGTGGTTTTGTAAGAAGCACAAATACCCTGGTGGTGAGTGCTATACAAATACCATAATGCAGTACGGAAGCCTCATTTTGTACCAGGAAGTAATGCAAAAAGAGCACAGTAGTCTTTGACATTGTGACATCTACTCTTAGATTTCCAAGAATTTGGTAGGATGAAATAATCATGATATCTCTATGTGAGAAGCTGAGCATGAAGTAGCACAGCTGCCCATCTACTCCTCAGTAAATACACTGTGAAATGGGGAGATCTCAAGGCACCAGATTCTTGCTTCAGAGCTCCAGGGTGTGCTCTCCCTGCAGAATATTTGAGCATCATCCCCTAGGTAGGACCTTACCATTTACTTTGCTTTTAATGTTCTCAAAGAGTTTTAATCTGTCCTGGGTACTGCCTTAGACCTAACAGATTCTAATGCTTTAGGGATACAGTATACTCAATACACCCATTATAATTACATCTTGACCTTTTCTGGCAGGTAACCCCAGCAGGCTAACATCAATGGATTTAGTAGTGGACTCTTTCCTTCTAAGATAACAGCGTCTTCATTTCCCTTCTCTAAGTGGTTTTACATTTTTTTGGCCCTATCTTTGTATGGCTGTTAGTATAATTATTTGCTAAAAGAAGTCATTCTTACAAATGCAGCAGTAAAACAATGGAGCAGAAGGTGGGTGCACTTGGAGAGCTGTCACTGAAGAGAGGATGTGGCTGATCATCTGAGTGACATGAACACACAAAAGGGTTATGGGAAGTTGTTTTCCACAGACAAGGAGCAAATGACTGTGCACTCTAAATAACTCTTGTTTCAGAATAAAGGAGGCAGAGACAGAGGGTGAGAGGGAGTTTGAACCAAGTAGGTGGAGCTATGAAACAATTATGGTTGGTTTTCTGTGGGGCTTAGAGAGGCATCTTCTCATTTTACCAATGTCATTAATAGATCTAGGTTGCAATGCATCAACAGATACCAGTATAGAGTTACTGGTGCTACTGTCAGCAATGGTGGGTGGAAAACGAAGAGATAGCTGTGTGTGTAAGTGCATGTGTGTGCACAGATGATTTGCTCTGTGACAATGACTACAATAGACTTTGCTCAGAAGGAATGCTCCCTAAAGAGTGGCTTCAGGATCATTTCAAGCTTTAATGGAACACTGTGAATAAAAACCCACAAACCACAGGCATTTATTTACATATTTGGCATATACCATTAAAGCTGGGAACAGCCAGGGTCAGCAGCAGAAATGGGGAGAGGGGAAATGAAGATTCTGTCAGAGGTGCTTAAACCTCCTAAGAATCACAGACAGAAAAAAACTGCTGTTTTCCCCTACAGTCCTGCTCTTGTCTGTACAGGCACTGTCTGATCTTGAAATACTTTTGAAATGTCTCGTGTAGATTCAGTGAAGAAATGGCTGATGTGGCCTCAATAGGAGACTGGCTCCTGCTGTATGCCATACTGTATAGGCTTGCCACTGAGAGCAGAGAAAATTAACGTCTCAACTCAACAATAACATGAGCTTCTGCCTTCTTTAGCTAAAAGCAAGACCAACGCGGACTCACATACTTCCTTCCAGGGTTTATTTAAAGACACAGCATAATTTAGCTCTGAAAGCAGTAGCAACACCACTTTCTTTTTCTCTACATAAATAAAACATTCTTATTGAGGTACTTGAATTATGAAGTCAGGACGTACTAGGATCTTGGTACATACTTAAATTTAATAGCATAAGTAACCATTTTCCTTAGCAGGGTTAGAGATAAAGAAATATCTGTCTTGCTTTTGCCTCCACCCCTGAACTAAGTCTGTTGTGTTTCTATTTCCAGCTGGAAGTAGAGAAAAGACAAAGCACAGAAAATGTCACATAAAAGCCTTTTTGCCATAATTCAGGTCTTTTTGTGACCAGTGGCACTCACAAGTATTTCTTTCAGGACTATTCAAACTGCAAGCCATAGTGAGGGTCAATTTTTTTACCCCACTTAAAACCTTATAACAGAACTTTCCTAAAAGTCATGAGGTCACTGTTAAAAATCCATATTTAGGAGCAATGCACTCTGAAGTTTCTTTTCAGCTTTATAATTTTGCATTCTATTGGATGACAGGTTTTCAGGCTTTCCTTACCCCATCAAAAGGAACAGAAAGCATTTTTCTAAGAGAAAGCTGAGATTCCCACAGACCCAGAGTTTGGAGTTTAAAGAAAACAATCACCAAATATGGCAAGAAACTGTGAGCTGGAGATGTTGAAACACTATTATTATTATCTGCTCTCATCCTGCCTTTCCCAACAGGCTTCACACCAAACAGAGAACAGAGAAAGTGCTCTCACCTAAGGCAGGATGAATAAGCTGGTTACATTTTAAGAAGTGCCAGGCACCCGCAGCTCTGCTATCAGTGGGGAATGCAGGTGCTCTAAGAATAAGATCCGGTTGTCAGCTTTTTTCTGCTGTTGACTTTCCTTCTTGTTCACTCTTCAGGCAGAGCACAGTCCCACTGCTTTTCTGTGCAATAATAACCGAGACTTGTGGCTGTTCTCTGCCAACTTCATCTGTGGGCTTAGACAGGGTCATTGAGCCTCTTGGGAAAGACATAAACTGAGTGCTCTGTGTTTATATTCTAAAAGAGGGGTCTGACTTAAACACCTTTTTACTTTTCCCAGTTTATTTCCCACAGAAACCAGTGTGTGGGAGGATATGTATGACTATGTTTTCCCCCAGCACAAAGCCAGGATTAGCCTGGCTGAAGAATTACTTTGAGTTTTCTGGGATGACTTTATTGCAAACAGCAGTATATGTTATGAGGTTTGGGCTAGTGGGGGAGTGCCAGACTGCAGTTAGTAGCCTGAACAGGGGTCTGAAGTGTACCCCTTAAAAAGCCTTTTTGTCACTCAGAGCAGGACTATCCCATGGTCTCTCTTCTCTGGATGTGGTAGAGCCAATGGCACTAATTCTCTGACTGACTAGCCTAAAAGCTTTATTTCACTGCCAAATACTGACTATGGATGCCTGCTAGCGTGGGATGGAAAAAAAAGTGACTTTGAGTCCTCTGATAGAAGGCAATGGTACCAACCTCCACAAATGTACCTCTGGTGGAGTACAAAGACAGGCTTGAAGAAAGCTAAAATGGAAAGAGCATAGATTAAGCCATAGGAATCCCAGTGATTAGTGACTCCTGTGTGCATATTTCCATGCAAGGAAGGGGAATGGAGAGACTACATTGTCCTCTGCCAGACCAGCCCTGTTAATACATCCATCCTCGGCATCCCACAACTTAAAAACACCTGTGAACTAGCAACAGCTTAAAAACAGCTTTCTCTCCCTGATAGTCTTGCATTGACTGCAATTAAGAAGAGGAAGAAGGTAAGGCTTATATGAGAGCATATCCCCCCGCTCCCAGTCCAGATGAGTTCTTTCATTTGATTTTTTTCCCTGTTACTTCACTCTGCTTGTTAAAGGTGCCAATTGTATAATTTTGTGCTATGATGTGAGAACAACGTTCACACCCATAGTAATGATGTTGCATTCCATTGGGCTGCACAGCTTTTAATTTCTACTTAATATAGTAGCAAGGTTTTATGTCCAACATTCTAAATGCCATAGCATGTTGATGAAAAGAAATTACATTGATGAAACAGTTAGGCAGTGATTAATATGATCCATAACTCAGAGTGATGTAAGAGTCCCAGCTTTCTATCCTACACAAAATGTTGTCCAATTACTTGCTATTGATCAGATATTGCATTGCACCAAATGGGATGCCAGTATCAATTCATTTCATCATATTGAATTTCAGCCAGTATCATGGGTATTTGGCACATATTTTGCTGAAATATTTGTCTGCCATCACAGAGCTGATGAATAGGTTGGCAGGTTTTGTTTGTGAAAAGGGTGGGGAGGGAATGGGGAAGAGAAAGAAATGTGCTAATGCTGCTTGTGAATTCATCCTCATACCTGGCACTGACAGGACAGAATGCCTCCATGCATGTGCACATTTGTTTCACACAAGTAGCTGCATGTCCCTTTCAGACATGTTAGCATTCTGTACCACTCACTGCTTATTTTTTATTGATAATCAAGTGAATAATTAAAGCCCAACAGCTATGTAAAACCCACGTAAATCATCTTCAATATGCAAGTAATGCACCTCTGCTCAGGCATGGCTCCTGTTATGAATGATGGCCTAGAAATCCATGATTCATACCAGTGTATATCACTTCCTCACTCTGAATTTGTTTGTAGGAGATGTGGATGTCAGCCAAAATCAGGGAAATGGGATGGAGATACACAGAGTGGTCTTAATATGTCTTTTCAACCCACTTTCCCATGAATTATCATCTTGGTTTTAAGTTTCTTCTTTGCTATTTTCCCAGCCAACATACCATTATTTCTGAGCTCCCTTTCTCCTTATTTTAATATTTTGTTGGTATTGTTCCCACCACTAATAGTTCATGTAGAACATTTGTTCCACTCTGAAAGAAAACGTTCCTGTGGAAGTGCTATCGCTATTAAAGATCACGAGTCGTGTGCCTGCCACATGGAGCACTGCTAGGCCAAATGTAACAACATCTGCCACGCATTCAACAACTTCCTTTTGGATTCCTCACACTCTATTTTCACTTCCAGCTCTAAGCAGGAGTGAGATGTCTCTCAGATGCCAGAGGGATGGGATTGTGCCATCCTTCCACTGTGAACTGGGTGAGTTTTGGAGACAGGCAAATTAAGCCAAGCCCTAGAATAAAAGCGGAGATGAGTTGTCCACAGATTATTTCTGTTGACCCTCAAGGCACCTTCTGCCATTGAACTACTTTCCAGATACTTGAAAAATACAGTGGCTTCAAAATTACCAATTATGGAGCTGTAGCTCTGCAAATGTTTACATATCTGCTTGATTTTATGTGCTTGAATGGCTTTGGGGCCGCATGAGTGGGTAAAATTAAGAATACATGCAAGTTTTTATAGGCTCCAGCTTTCTACCTTACAGAGCAGATGGCATCTCTGTAAGCATTGTGGAACGTTATATTTAGAAACAATTCAATTTGTTACTCAAATGATTTGTTTATTGGGCACAAGCAGCATAGTTAGTGTGCTGCAGATGTTGAGAAATGTCTGTCTTTTCCAAAAATCTTATGACTTCCATGGTGAGTGACTACAGAGACCTGAGCAGGACAGACTACCTGAGCTTCTTTCTAGAGAATCTGGCTGGGATTACCTGACAGCATAATTTCTTTTCAAGACATTTCACTCAGTTCCACAGTAAACTACTCTAGTGCCTGTACCAAGTCTAGAATGTATCCTAGTACATAGGCACTACTTATGCTTTAAGTGTCTTAGGACACATCAGTTGAATTATGTTACTCAAACTCGAGATCAAATATAAAGAGGAAAAATGGCTGAGATCATGCAAAAAAATTAGGTTAAATAAAGGAAAGAAAATTTGGATTTCTTTTCCTTCTGTAAGCACTTCCATTTTTCTTAATCAGTTCTAGTGTACAGTAATAGATTATTGCTAAGATAGGATTATAATCACAGCTGTCCACTCAATACTGAAATTCCAAAAGCCAAATTATTTTCCATCCTTACCCCCATTTAGAATATTTTTTCCAAATGCAATTTCAAGTCTATGAGCAAAGTATAAGTCAGTGTGTGTCTGGAGGGAGAAATAGTCTTCTGCAATAATTCATTGCATAAAGGATTCAAGGGACAATTCCCCAGCAACACCTGTTTTGCCATGGCCAGTATTCTCCAACTGATCCTTACACTTGGATTGCATCACTTAGAGACCATTTTTCAGATGAGAAATTCTCATCATTTCTCCAAAATCAGACCCCTTTGATTATTTCAGAACAGGTATGAAGAAAACTGAGCAATCTCAACTCAGAAGACACTTCTGATTTTTACTTTTTAAATTAAAAGTATCTCCCCTTTTTTGAGTCAAATATCCGATACAGGATTAAGTTTCCCAGTTATTCTTAACTTGATCAGTTTCATTGCAATACTTGAATATTCTGTTCTCTAGGCTGTGCAAACTGGTGAAGAGAAGGCTCCAGGGAGATCTCATTGTAGCCTTCCCCCTCTTAAGGGGGACCAATAAAAATGAGGGACAGGGATTTTTTACATAGGCAGATAATAATAGGACAAAGAGAAACAGTTCTAAACTGGAAGAAGAGACATTAAAATTAGGTATCAGGAAGAAATTCTTTACTGTGAGTGTGATGAGGCACAGGAATGGATTATTCAGAGAGTTTGTCGATGCCCCATCCCTGGCATTGTTCAAGCCAGGCTGGATGGGACCCTGAGCAACCTTATCAAGTGAGTAGCATCCCTGTCCATGCCTGTGGGGTCAGAACTAGGATGATCTTTAGGGCCCCTTCCAAACCAAGCCATTCTGTGATTCTGAGATTCATGTCTCTGCACTGGACTAGTAAGAACCCAAATATCTCAAAATGTTTTCTACTACTTTCTCTTCTAAAGATTTTGTGATGTGAGATAGTCAAAAAGAAGAGGTAAGTCTGATTTGGCACTAGTTCTATGGGGCTTATTAGTGCTTTTAAATTTTTGTTTTATATTAGGAAGGTGGTTTTTTTTAATCTCAGTTGGTAGCAGACAGGTAAAAAAATGAAGGGGAATAAATACAGCTACTTATTAATTTTATCAGACTTCTGAAAATTAAATGCAAAACTTTTAAAAGTCAATAGTGCTGATGGAAATCCTCCTGCAAATCTCTGAAACAAACTTCAAACAAATTCATGTCTAGTATTCTTAACAGCTTCCTTCTTTTCCACCTCTAGGTTCAGTTTCATGTGTGGTTGTTTAAACAGGGAAACATACAAGACACCCTGGAAATTACCTGGCATTGCAAGCTCAGCGTTGGAGCTTCAGCTTTATCCTAGCTTGGTTAAAGGGATGTTCATATCTCAGTTTTTCTAGCTGATTGTCTAACATGTCCTGCCATTTATGGCCAGGGCTGGTCCCAGAGTTTCCACCTACTTAAGAGGGAAGATTGGAGCTCAAGGAAAAAATCTAACATTGCCAACACAGATCCTGAAAAAAAAGAGATCAGCTCCCTCTCCCAGAACATTAAATGTCTTTAAAGCTAGAAATTAACATTTAATAATCATAATTCTGGCATGCTGTTAGAGAGTCACAGCATTGCAGAAGAGCTGAGGTTGTGAGGCATGTCTGGAGATCCCCCAGTCCCACCTCCTGCTGAGAGCTGGGTCAGCTGGAGCAGCCTGCTCCAGGACATACCCAGTCAGGTTTTTGAATATCACTAAGGATGCAGACTCCAAAACCTCTCTGGGTAGCCTGTGCCAGGCTACCTTATGTTAAAATGAAATCCGTGTAATTAATCTTGTGCCCACTGCCTCTTGTTCTGCCACTGGGCACAGCTGGGAAGAGTCAGGATCTATATTCCTTGTCCCCCACCATCCTCTGGAGTTTATACACACTGATAAGGTGCCCCAAGCCTTCTCTTCTCTTGGCTAAATAATCCTGGATGTCTCAGCCACTCCTCATACAGTAGATGCTCTGATTGCTCTGCCGTCTCTCTGTCCCTTTGCTGGGCTCACTGCATTATGCCTATGGACCCCTCTGTGCTGGGGATCCTAGAACTGCACACAGCTGTGGACTCATCAATGCTGAGGAGACGGGAAGGGTCACCTCCCTCGATCTGCTAGAGATCCTCTCCATATATTAATTGCCTCTCACTCTCAAACTAAATCTGTTTGATTCCTATTTTCAAGCTTGTTTCCATGAATATGAAGAATAAATGGAGAGGGGAAAAAAGTAAGAAAGGAAAAAAAACCAAACACAAAAGCCCACAGAAGAAAGAGAAAAGACAATGTGAGACAAGCCCTTGGAGCCCAAGGCCAGGGCTCTAAGAAGAAATGTCACATTGAAACAATACTTGTAATAAATTAAAGAGCTGCCACTTCAGATGTTGTCATTCAGCCACTCTGGCTTTGACTGCACCCATTCTTCTATGGAAAAGCACCAGGCACTTGAGGCACAGCTGGCACAAGCTATACCGGGTCCTGGTTTCTCTCTGCACTCCAAACTTCCCTTAGCCTGCAGGAAGTCCAAAGTCATTGGTTTGGTTCCTCAGGTATTTGTGCCTGTGGTACTTGCTCTGGGGTGGTCAGAGAGAATCTGAGAGGAGTTTGGCCTTAAGCTGTAGTTGGAAACCTGTAAGTGTATGTATAATGGAAAAACTGAAGGGAGGATGGATGCTGCAATCACTTAATACAAGGAACTAGGCAAATAAGGAAGTGACGTTGGAGGAGACAGAGTACAGGACAACCAAGGAAACAAAATTATTTAGCTAGCATATGATCCATCGCAGCAAGAAACTTCACAATTTCAAGAGGCTTTCCAATATTTATAAAAATGCAATAATAGGCTTAAGCAAGAAAAGGCATGAGGTTAGGCATCATGTGATGTCTGTGATAAGAGAAATGTGTAATTGAGCTGGAGTGGAGGTGAAGGCTCTTCCTGCACATACAGTGCTATTACATTCTTTTCCACTTGGATACCCTCTCCAAGCACACTAATCCATGGATCTGCAGAAGGATAATCTACTGACATCCAATTTTCTAGGATTTTTTTTTTTTCCTGGATGGGCCAATTTGTTGACTGAGAGGTGTGAGTGTTAACTCTTTGCTACCTAAGTGAACCTCAAGATGGGTTTGTTCATGAGCAATGAACAAGTCTGTGAGGACATTACTAAGTTTGCCAAGCTAGGGAGGACATAAAAGACATTAGAAGGTAGATCACTACTGCAATTAGCACACAGGTAAAGGAACAAGAGTTGGCTTTAAAAATTAGCTGAAGCAAAGAGAAAGGAGTAGGCCAAAATGTTTTGACTGTGATTCATGTTCAGATCTATTCCCTGGAGATCAAATAGAGAATTGTGAGCAAAGCCCAATTCTAACATAGATATTCCTTGGTCTCACAGGATGAATGCATTCCTTTTTCCAACCACGAATGCCTTGAAGCTAGGATAAAAAAGGCCATTGTGCTTTGCTGGTGCTCACTACTCCTGGTGCTGACAAAGCCACATTGTTCTCCCTAGGAGGAGGAGGAGGAGGAAGGCTGGGAATTGGAGTGTGACCAGCACAGCTTCACAGGGAGCTTTGAGGGTTTTTTGCATCCAGTCACTCCTTTGCAAGACACAATGAAAATTCTGCAGCCAGTATTGTAGTGGAGAGAGTTTGGACAGTAGCTGGTGTATTTGTACCACACTCTACATCCTTACAAGAGGTACTGGAAAAAAATTTTATAATTTGAAAATGGTTTATAATTTTAAAATGTACTTAGTGGAGGGATCTGTGTGGTGGTGTTGCCTGTGCAAGCACGGGCTTGGGTCAGTGACTTGGTTCTTTCCTTCCCTGGCCAGTGTTGGGAGAGCTTCCTTCTCAGGTAGTCCCATAGAGAGTGCACTACTACTGCTCTTCTTTCAGGAAAGCACATGTAGATTCCTGAGGGTAGGGTGTGCACTCCTTCTGCAGTCACTTACATTCAAATAGCACATCCTTGGCACTCAGAAAAGCAGCCCAAGAAATATTCCTGTCTCTAGTCAGGGCTGATGAAGGTCCCTCAGTGTGGAAGTTCATTGAATGCTGTGCATGGCAACAGTGCATTATCTCCCGCAGAAACCTCGGGCTTTCTGTTGAAGCTGAGTGTATGTTGGACAAAGTTTCTCCCACAGTGTATCTCTGCAGAAAGTACCTCTGCAGGGTGTACCTGCACATGTTTAAATGGAGAAGACAAAGAAAAACAATGATAGGATAAGGGAAGATGTGGTGGAGGGTTTTGTTACAAGGACAGAGGGACCTATTGTGGCACTGCCTGGTCTGCTGAATTCCAGGCTCTGGACACCCTCAGCCATACTTTGATCCAGCTGTAGGCATGATGGATAACCATCCACCCAGCATGACCACCCCCTCAAGGGAAAGGGAGTACCTGTGGAGAGGACTTCTCTTTTGATCTCTATCTCTACCACTGCTGGGTTAATTTTGTGTAGAGGGACATTCTTCAAGGACAAAATTAGTCATAAAAATCCCTTGTAGCAAGTTTCTCTCCAAAGTAAAGTATCATTTTTATAACTCACTCTTCCCTTACAAACACATGCACACCATTTTGTTAATGTCTGGCTGTGTGTCCCCCTTGTGGGTTGACCCCAGTCACCAGATAAAAGGGAATGTCAGATGGGAATTAATGAATTCCACTTCCTTCCACCAAAGCCAGGCAGAATAATTCCAGTAATGATTTGCAAAATGGTCATTGTTTTGATTTGTAGATCAAGGACACTGACTTTCATTGCCAAAGGGCCTGTGTCGCACCCAGTTGGGGTTGTACTTTTCCTTTTCATTTCAGAGTGGCCCAGCTCCCAGTATGGACAGCTATAGGAGGGCAAACTGCACCTCAGTTTCCTCACACCCGCCTCCTGGCTTCCTGTGCAAAGACTGGGCCAGATCTTCCCTCTTCCTGCTTGATTCATAGTCTTTCTCCCACTTCTCAGCAGATCTATTCCCCCTCCAAATATAGCAGGGCCAACCCCCTGTTTTTTCTCCTATTCTTGGATAATGACTTCGTGATGGATCACTCTTTAGCCCTGGAGATTGTCCCCATTTCAGTTCATCTTCCTGCTTCATGTTCCAAGCCCGGAGAAATGGTCACCTCGTTCCTGAAGGTGTTCTGCCTCAAAGGCAAATCAATTTGTGCAGAGCATGAGTAAATCGTGAAACATGCAGGCATTTGGAGTTAACAGGTGTCAAAAGAAGGAGAAAATGAGGAAGAGGGGCAAGTCGTATTTGTGGAATCTTTTCCCTTTCAGTAAAGAGCGGCCTCAGCCCTCTGCTGGATGTCTGCTTTCTCCTTGCCAGTGTGTGAAAGGGCAGGCTGAAATTTCAATGCTAAGTCCATCCCAGGAGGATGCTTTGCTAATTCTTTCTGGGGGAATGGCTTGCAATTCCTGCCTGCCTGGAGCTCCTAGTTCTGCTTCTTTTAAATTAAATGCCTTGCTTCTCAGCATGCTTACATGGTGGCTTTGTGTCCCACACAGCTGACTGCTCATTCACCACCTCCAGCCCTGCACTGGAGACATGCACACATAGCTTTGCTCAATATAAAATTGTAGCTAGAAAATTACTGTCAGATCAGGCAGATGGACACAAAAAAGCATTCGCTGCTCTTCCTTTCCTCCTCTGTATAGCTGTGTGCAACCCTTCCTGGCTCAGGAGGGCAGAGGCAGCTGCTGCTGAAAACAATGAGGCAGATTTTCTTCATTATTCTATCAGGGCAGGAGGCAGCAAAGCACTTGACATGAGAGAGTGTCCCTTGAGGTGGCTGAGGCCTGGCTGAGTTGTCACAGTCATACTTTCCAAGAGGACAAGAGCAGAGCAGAATTAGCTTTGGTGGCTGTTATAGCAGTCAATAAAGTAAAAGGCTTAGACTGCTGTTTCCTTTCTCATCACTTCCATACTCATTTGTTAAGGTGGATGGCAGCATGTCAATTTGCTTCTGGTCACTATGGGGTTTCTTTTATTCCAAGCATGGCCGTGTCCAGCAGCACCTGGAAAGGCACGGTGGCAGAAGTTGCAATCTTTACACAACTGAGTTTTCAGGAAAAGGAGCTGGGGTCAGGATTCTGACACCAGATGTGTCCATTGCAAAAAATCAGTCTTGTAACTCAAAGGAGCTATGCAAGATTTGCAGTGCTTATCTGAGATCAAAATATGGACATTCGTTATAAATAAGAAAAGAGCTCTTTCTGCTAAGCCTAACAGCTGGTCAAAATTGCACAAACACGTTGCAATCAAAACACATCTCAATAACTGTGATTTTTTTGCCTGTGGCCATGCGTGGATGTCACCTCTAAGGGGCAGTGTGTGTGTGCGCATTGCGCGGCTGGGATCAGCCGGGCAGGGAGAACCGACTGCCGGCATCATTCCGCAGGGGCAAGTTGTTTTTCTGGCTGAGAAACAAGACATAATATATAAAATTGCTCTAAGGATAAGAATAGCAAACATGCTGCATAAATAATGCAAAGCAAGAAGAAAGTCCGGCATTGTTTAGAATATTTTATGAGGAATTTATTGTTGTTAATTGAAGGAGAGAGATTGATCACTGAGGAATCTAGCTCATTATTTAACAAAACCTGGATAAATGATGTGTCATGTCTCTGTTCTGCTTAGCATTCTCCTTCAGAAACCTTTCTGTTTATGGAAAAAAAGACATATCAAACCAGATACAAAGTGATGCCCCAGGACCCCCCTTCCATTCCCACATAAATACATTATAAATTAAAGACAGACAGGATATAATGCTCGCTCTCCTTCCTTTTCTTTTCCTGCTCCCGGACATTTTGAAATTCCTGTTGAACCTCAGCATGTAAACAAGGGCGCCAGAAATGGAGGAAGGGAGGAATCCACTGCGCTGTGCCCCGTATCCCTGGTCTCGGGGCCTGCCCTGGTTGCATGCGGCAGGGAATGAGAACGCTGATCGTTCCAAGCAGCGCTTGCAACAGCGCTGTCAGCTCCTTCAGCAAGGAGCCCTGCCAGCTATCGATCCGGCCCTGGGAGCCACCTCCCTGCACCGGCGCCCAGGGCCTGATTCTCACCACCACGACACTTCTGATAACAAGGTTGCCTACGTGAGGTGGTTTAAAAGGTCTTTGCTGTTAATTTGTTAGGGGAAGAAGCAGAGGGAGGTGAAAAGCCAGCACATTATGCTAATTTTTTTCCCTTTTTTCTGCTTTTATTTTGGATGTAGTCTCCAGCCTCTGAATAGATGCCTGTAATGAGCTAGCTCTAAACAGAAATGCTACCAGAATTAAAATAACACAAGACAAACTTGGACATGCTGATTATATCCAGCCCGTTGCAGCCACCCTCTGATGCCTGTGTAATATTCATTTTTCAATTATCAGCACTAGACTAGTGGAATTAAAGGACACTGGGTAGATCCTAGAGTCTAACCTTGCTTTTTCCATGCTGAGGTTGAGAAGGCTGGTCAGCTGAGGACTGCTGGATCCAGTCTCAACAGCCATAGAATCAAGTGAGATGGTTCCATCACCAAGGAAACCATTTCCAAGCCACTCAAAGAACACTATGATGGCATTGGGAGGAACTAAACAGGATGGATACAGAAGAAGCAGGGCTCTCTGTAGGCACAGTGTTATGCTTAGTCTCCCATCCCCACAGCTGCAGAGATATAAGCCCTAGAATAGAGTCACACAGGACCACACATGTTCCTGAGTGAGAATTACACGGTCTGATCTCACAGCAGCAAGGTAATTTTCAAATAAATCTTGATTTTACTAGCTGTGTTTAAAAAAAATTCCCAAAGCTCAAATTATCTTCATTTGGTATTTTATTCCTAATTAAACATTTTGATTTTCAGTTATCAGCATGACATTTTTATTTTTGAACCTCCATTTTATTTTGATTTTGTTTACACAATGTACAGATCAGCAGAACTACTTGAATACAAATTTTTATTCAATCCAAAGCAAACTTTCTCTCAGTCTGCAGTGTAGCAATGTTTTTGTACTTGATGTCAACCTAAAAGTATTTCCACCCCATCTTTTTCCCCTGAAACTGCTAGTACATCAATGTTTAACTATAGTTTCAGTGGACCCTTCCTTTCTGCACCTCCCTGGCACTGAAGGACAGCTAACTCTTTGCAGGGTTCAGGTTTTATAAGATTATCAAGACAGACCCTCTTTCTGGGCATCTCCTGGTACCAGGGGATTCCAGCATACCCAGGGCACCACATAACAAAGAAAATTGTGATTTCTTTTTAAATGGCATCAGATCATTCTTCCTGAGATTTGTCAGTGCTCTGCAATACAGTTCATTAACAACTGCTTGTGTAAACTTTTGAGAGATGACTGTCTATTTGCGTGGATAATAATATGTGATGCTTAGTTATGGGCAAAGTTTTGTGGTTTTAGCTTTCTTGGGCTTTTATTCTTTCTTTTTTGAATTTCTATAAGGCTTTAAAGAAAATCAGGCCTAATTATGTCTGGGAGCTTTTTTTCTGTCTGTGCCTTGATTATTGCAAAGAAAACTCAAGGGCTGGAAGGGAAAACAGCCGATTAAGAAGAAATCAAAGTATTTGGGTACTTCTAACTACTCACCTGTCTCATTCTGCAAAATATTCCCACAAATCCAAGGGAAATGCCTGGGTCTGAGCAGTGGCACATGGGTGTTATTGCAGCCATGCTAACCTGCAACAGAGAGAATTACTTTGGCTGACCTTCTTTGGACCTGAATGGTTTCTGAGACATCCAAAGAAGCTGCACCTCAAAAGCCACAAAACGTCACTGCTGGATCACTTTGAGGTTTATGTCTAGGATGAGGTCTCTAAATGGGAAGGGGCAGCATGTTTCCCTACATTGTCCTGACTCTCCTTACCTGCATAGGTGTTCCTGGGCATGGATGAGTCCCTGGTAGTGGGGTGACCTCGCCTTAGGTGGGCTGCTTTGTCCCTGCTGAATGGGCCTTCATGCACCTCAGGATCCTCCAATGGCTTGTTATACATGCCTATCCCTCTCCACTACCTGTACAGAAAGACTCCAAAACCAGCAGCCCTAGAAGTCAGGCACACCACAAATATATCACAGATTTTTTTTTTTGGTATAGATGATCTATTAGGCAGGTAAGCTTGTTTTCAACCTCAGAGTTGGCTGTTTAAATACAGTCCCAGATGTCTTGTAATAGAACTGCTACACTGACATTTTATTGTGTTTTTTAGAAGCAGATTTAGTCAAATGGTTACAAATAATTTGAACTTTGGAAAGCAAAATCCTGGGGGTTTTTTCCTGTGGGATCAGTGCTGGGGAAAATAGGTGATTCATGATGCGACATTATGCTCTTCATTAGAGTGCTGCAAAGATTAGATTAAGCTTCTTGTGTACAGTATGTGTGACTGAGCCAAAACACTGCTATGGAAAAATCTGGTCCCTTCTGCTGCAGCAATGAGCACACAGCTCCTAATGGTGCCGAGGGTCAGGCCAGGCACCAGTGCTCAGCTATGGGTCAGCATTCCTGGCTCTGTATTTGCATGTCTTTGTGTGTCCCTCGGGACCATTTATCTTAGCTCTAGCAGGATGGCCCTTCCGTGTCCTAATGCATTTGCAGACTGTGACACAGTGCTATGATATTCCCTTCCTCCACCTCGTCTAACTGCTGAAATTGAGAGAATTGTAACAGAGTGATTTCCAGCAGAGAACAGGAATCAAGAGCAAGGGACTGAACCTTCACATGTATTCATGACCACGCACACTTTTATGGACCCAATAGTACTGTCAGGCATTTCATGGGGCTTTCTATCAAGGACACTATATAACAATAAGTTGTATTGTACTGCACTTTCAGTGAATATATGAGGTAATTGGTGTGCAGTTCCCTAGACTAATACTGGAAGACAGGCACCTGTAGACAGAGAAAATGATCTCTTTGCTGACTGTGTTCCCCCAGCTGGGAGAGCAAAGCACAGCCAGTAACAGCCATAGATCAGTTGTTCTTAACCCTCTTCCAGCCTGGGTCACATCCCTCCAGTGCTGCCCCATCTTACTAGGATGGAGCTGGGGACGGGTTTAATTTAGCAGTGGAGGGAGGGGTGTATGCTTACACCCCACTGCCCTTTTCTAAGCCCCAACAGAGGCTTGCCCCCTTTCCACAGTGCTAAGCAGAGATGTAAGCCCCAGGACATGAGGTGTTCAGCACATAGAAGGCCCAGGAGAGTGAGGAGAAGTCCCTGCCACCTCGGGACACAGCCCAGGCCACTGTGAAGGACTGGCTGCTCCCAGGCAGGATGTCCCTCTGATAACTTTCAAGGGCTGTGTAACATGTGCTGTCATGGCCAGTCATGGAGCACTTGGGGAACAGAATGAACTCTCTTTTAAGCAGTTTTCCCATGCTACCACGGATAATACAGGAGATGTGGGCTGCAGGCAGAGAGCCACCCCATATTTTCTCTGAGGTTGCATTCAAACAAGATATTCGGCGTATAACCCATAAATTATATGTTTTCCAGTTCAATTTCTGTTCTGTTAATCTGTTGTCTGGCTGCAGTCAGCTGGATCAGTTAGGTTAGCTCTTCTGAGCATGGTGCAGGTCCTCCTTGAAACCACCCTTAGCACAGTGCATGGTTGGGAGTCCTCCTGCTGCTAGAGTGCTGAATATGAGCTACAGCCAGGAGAAACAATGTATATTTTCCTTCTTGATCTTTCTTACTCTGTGAGCCATGACAGAGCCATTTCATTGAGATATTGAGTTCCAAATGTCTGGAATATGATTAGGCTGAGTCATCTTTTCATATAGATTTCTTTATTATTATTTCTAACATTTACCCACTTAACTGTGAACAGTGATATTTATGGGGAGCATGTCCATCCATACATAAATATTGCTGGTAATATTCCCAGGGACAACCACTCGCTAGGCAGCAGGACTTTAAAAATGTAGGCAGTGTATTAAAGCTCACCCATAGTGATTTATCCCCTGACTTAATTTCCACTGGAGGAGGTCAAACTGGCAGTTCTGCCATGTCCACAGTGGCCAAAGAGCAGCTTACAGTGTTAGAAGTGCTGTGCCCCATGGTAATATTGCACTCAGGGCAATCCATCACCACTGCTGCCAGGGCTAGTTATAGATTTAGATCACCTCCCCATGTGTGGGAATGTGAACCTGAACATCACTGGACATCTTGGAGCTTTATTTCCACCACACTGTGTATGCAGGCCCATCAGAGAGTGTCATCCTCTGACTGAGGGACAGAGCAGGTGCAAAGCACAAAGAAAAGTGATTTGAGAAAGGAGAAAAGACCTGTGACTCAGAAATTTGTCCCTCATAATAGAACAATAAAAAAGGCAGCAGTGAGATTTTCAAAGCAACATCCTGACAAAAAAATGAAATGGTTCTGTGGACATTCCCCATTAGATGTAGCACTTCATGGCAGAACAAGAAGAGATAGCACATTGTAAACTCTCAGAAGGCAAGACCAGTGTTTGTAGTCTGTGTGTAGCCAAATAGTGAGCCAGTCTATGTATGACCTGTCTTTCTGCGTGCTACTCAAAAGCAAAGGCTCCTAACAGGTTAGGTAAAATCATAAACAGAAGCAAGTATGTTTGTCAGTCTGCCTCTATATAAGAAGGTTGTATAGTTATCCACTACCTATACAGCAACTCTATTGTGATAAGAAAAAACAGATGCAATATCTGGCATCAAACATTTTAAGATAGCTGCAGTATTACAATCTGTTTAAACCTCTCTCTATATCCTATTGACTATTGCACTCTTCCATGTTATTGTTTAACCGTGTCTGAAGACAAATGTTTTATATTAATTCTGATTTCCTTTAAATTGTCTTATTTCATGCTATTGAGCAAATTAATCCACTGAATCAAGAGCAATTCTTTCTGTTGGGTAGCTCATCTTGCTCATTATTCATTACTGAAGGGGTGAAAATCCTTTATGTAACTTCATGCTTTTCTTGCTTACAGTACTCCCTGTAAATACAAGTTGTTTTTCCGACATTTGCAGTTGGGTTGGGAGCTGGCTGGAAATTGCCAGTGAAGCAAAGGAAAAGATAGATTAGTTTAACCCAAATCCAGAAGGAATCTAAAGTCTGTTTTGTGGGAAGTTTGCTCTAGGATTGCTTTGGGCCTGGGGAAGCCAGCCCATACACTGCCAGTGTATGTCCAGGAGCTGCACTGTGTCTGCCCTGAACTTTGTGAACCTTTTCCCAACAGAATATAACTGCTGGGCAAAATGTTGTGAGCAGAGCTGCAATATGCAGTAAATACTGTCTGGTTCCCTGGGAATCTGGAAGCCCAACTACAGCAAAATTGAATCTTTTTTAACCTTGATATTTTGGGAAAGAATAATCTCAATACCTGCAGATTGCAAAACCTTGCAGAATATCCACACGGATTATCATTAGGTATAACAATATCTAATATATTATGCCCTATTTGTCTATCTATACTGTTTATATATATATTATTTTTATATAGTATATCTTTTAGTGTCCCAGTGTAAGTCACATGCCCAGTGTATCCTCTGTCTTCTCCCAGTGCCCATGTCCAAGAGGCAGAGCTAGCACTGCCTCAGGCCCTGAGGTTGCAGAGTGGATGTGGCCCTGCAGAGAAAATGAATTACAGGTAGAGAGGCCAGAAGCTTGGCTAGTCCTTATCCCACATGCCCACTAATGCACAGTACATGCTGGCACAGGGAGGAAGGGATTTTGTGCCATTATACAACTGATTTAAAGGGTGCTCAGAAGCTGTGGGTTGTCTGTGAAAGCTGCAGTCACACACGTCTATGCGTGTCACTTCTGAAGATAGTGGCTTTGTCTGATGTGGAGGCTCTTGGTCTGGTGGCTGATAAAATGTCTCCTCCTGAGAGGGGAGTGAGTGACAGAGGGAATTAAGCTCCATTGCTTCTCCTGAAGGTAGAAAAACTTTTGAAGAGCTAATTTCTTATCTATTTGTTTTAGCAAGATAGGGCTGCATTTTTACACTTGTAGACCAACCTTTCCCATTCAAAATTGTTCATTCAACAGGAAAGTAAATATCTCTTTGAGCTATGCTTCTCTCCCCCACTTACTTGGCAGGAGACACCTGTAAATGAAGAAGATAAATAATGTGTCAAACATGGTCTGCAGAGGATTCAGCTGAGCAATTTCTGGCTTCCCCTGCATGTCCTCCAGCTGTTGTGCCCCCAGTAACTTCAATTGCTGTACACAGGCTTGGCCTGGCTGCAGTTTCATTCAGTTGGATCTATACTTCCAAATATTTTTCTGATATAACAATCTGTTTGGGTCAGGACCTCAAACTTCTTCCTGCGTGGACTGGGAAAAATATATAGTAACTGTTTCTGCACTCTGCTATGAGCAAACATTTCATACCTGTAAGTAAAAGATTTCAGTCAGAGCACTGGGTCAGCAAACTGCTTCTGTGGGAACCAGAGTCCTGTGTGTCAGGTTCATATGTACCTCATCTCATACTTCCATGGCTTGGCTTGCCCAAGAAAGGAGACTATTTTTTTCTACCAGCATTTATCAAATTTTTATGTGATGACTGCCAAAACTCCTCCATGAACTTTCCCTGAAAATTCCTTTATGAAAGAAAATTACACTCAAACAAAGCTGAAAGGTGACTTCTTCCAACAGAAATTTCCTGTTATTTGTCAAAAAGAGGTCCCAATTGTCTTAATTGTAAAATTGTGATGCCCTACATGGAACCTGTTGTTCTCTAGCTTGCCCTGAGCTGAGATCATGCTTGTAACCCCAGCAGAGCCACATCCCCACAGCAGGATCAGCATGGAAAGTGGTGGCAGACTCCATGAGACTTGGAATACAGCCCTAGTGCTAAAGGGGCAGGGTGGAAGCGAGTGGGAGGTATTTATACGAGAAATATCCAAGAGGTATTTTAGAATGCAAATACTCAGGGGTTGATTTTTTTTGCCAAAAACTTGAAACTTCTCTGAAAAAGATAAAGGGGAAAGTTCCTAAAAGCTTCTACAGGAAAAAGATTAATTTCAGTCATCTCTAATGACTATATTAAATGATGAATATGTTCTGTTAACCTAATTACTGTTTAGAAAATGGATTGCACATTGCTTTGCTATGTGAACATCAAACATAAAATATTAAAAATCATCTGCATTTTCTAAACTCCCAGGGATTTTCTAGTAATACGTTCTCTGGGTGTGTGGTAGAAGATATGAGACTTTAACTGGACCTCTGAGTAACTCTGGTGATCTGGGATTTTCCAAAACTCTTCACTTGTTGGTGTTAACAGTAATATCTGGTGACTCCTTCCCTGTCATTTAACACAAGAAATTTCCTCTCCATAAATCCAATGACTAAAGAATTTGGGTCAGTTTTTAAGAGTGACACAAGAGATGTTTCTCCATAAACTCTACAACAACAATAAATAATGCTTGGTGTGTAAATTTTTAGGTTTCCAGTTAACATCCTCCCATCAGCCATTCAGTGAATTTCATAGGTGAAAATATTCTGGTCTTGGTGTAAGCAGGTAACACCATCCATATTCACTGAAGAAGTAAAATATCAGAACTGACATTAGCAAGGAGTAGAGAGGTTGCCAGAAATTTAGAAATGTCCATTTCAATGAGGGAGCTAAGCAGGACAGTTACAGCAAATTGTGTCATGAATGGTGTTTGAACATATAGAGGGAAGACAAGGCAGCTTTTTTGTTTGGTTGTTTGTGGTGTTTTTTAGATTTAAAATAAAATTTGTTTCTCTCTAGCTGACAGCTGAAAGAGAGAAAGATTATTTTTTTTTAATTCATGTTATTCAATTAAAAGCTTATTTTTTTGGAAAAGCATTTAATATTAAACCACTTGCTCTTGGAGAATTTCTAATTTCTTAAGAACAAAACACACTCCTTTCCACAACTGGATTATAGATTGATTACAGGACATCAAAAAGTCAAATAGATTGATTCATAGCTACTTGCATGCTTGTGCTTACAAACCACATACTGCATGAGCATTTGCTGTTAGTATGATTTATAATAATATGCTGATAGTATTAACTGTATGCAAAAGCTTTGCTACACAGGCACCTGACTGAAACTGTTTAGAGAGTAGTCAGGGACTGATCAAAGAATGGATGCAGCACACTGGGATGTGCTGTGACTGACAGGGCAGTTTTCCATGTGCTTCCCTCAAAGGGTAATTACTGAGATTTCTTTTTTTAAGGGGATTCTTCAATCTTATTATTTTCTTGCACTGCTCTGGAGGCAAGCTCATTGCTTTTGGGAAATTATTGCTGTGGAGTTGTGATTTAGAAAGCTGGAGATGTAAGAGTAAGGAAAGAGGCAAGGTTGAAAGCTTGGAGGCAAAATGCAAAAGAAGTTACAACTGAGGTGGAAGAACATGGCACTGCTGGTAAACTTTGCAGATTAAATAAACTTCTCTGGAATGATAAGTGATGTTAATAAGCACAGAGCATTCCTGCGGCAAGATCTGGATTGCTTGGTAAGCTGGATTTTTTTAGAATGCTGGTGTATACACACAGCCTCTGGGAAGGTCATACACACACACAAACCAAGAATGCAGGTTGTATTTTCAGTTTCAGACTGCATACTAGAAAGCAGAAATTCTGGAAATTATATAGGGGCTATTTTGTATGAACAAATGAATGTGAATTCCCAGTACTACAGGGGCTGATGCAATCCTTGAGTAAGTAAACAAAGGGATTTAGTAGGGCTAGGGAGTTCTAGGTCTCATGCTCAGATAACCAGAAAATATACAGAAAACTGGAAAAGCACTACAGAAACAACTGAAATAATTTCTACCTTTCAGTAAGAGACTTAAAATATCTTACAACTATTTTCTAACTTATCCAGTGAAAGGTTAAGAAGTAATTTGTCTCAGATATTCCAGCAGCAATATCATGAGAATATTTCTGATGCTGATCTTCCTTGTGGGACAGAAAGAAAGACATACAAAGTACTAGAAAAAAAGCAGATTACCTTATACCAGTTGCTCTACAGGAGCTGTTTGTCCCCTCTGTGCAAGTGTGTGTTTACACCTCTTACCCTGGGAGACAGGCTCCCCTTACATATAACCTCACCATTATTGTACTTTGCTGTAGGTAAGAACACGAATAGGGGTGATTACCTCAGGGAAGCTGACCCACAATAATTTTTTCCCTTGAGGTGAACTGTTCAGATATTAAAGTCCATAGAGAGGTCCAAGGGCTGCCAGCTGAGGCTAGCCACATTTGGATGAAAGATATGATGCATTTCTATCTAATGGGGAAGGTTAAATATTTAGGTCAGGCTATCTAGGGATGTAGAGGGTTCTCCATTAGTTGCAGTCTTTTAATCAAGACTAGGTGCCTCTGTAAAAGACACACTAATTGTTCAAACAGAAGTTAAAGGTTCAACATGGAAATTCCTGGATAAAGTTCTGTTGCCTGTTAGGCTAAATGCTCATAATGAACGTTGCCTAGCCTTTCACTCTATTAATCTGGGAAAAAAATGAGCAGACAATTGACACGTAACCAGGTCCTGTGCAGTTCAGATTGAGGATAGCAAGGACAAGGTTATTAAATTTGCTGGAAAAGGTAAAAGGAAGTTGCAAAGAAATCTGCCAGAAAAATGGGCAGAGAGCTGGGCTTGGCTGCAGTAACTCAGGGCTCAATGGAAGCACTTGTGGAACAATCTGGGGCATTCCAAGAGAACAGGAAGGTATTACTGGTGCAAATGGCAGAGACTGTGCAATGGAGTGACAGGCAGCTCTTGAAAGAGGAAGAGAAGTCCACACTGGAGGAAATGTCACTGCTGATTTAGAGGGTTAGGGTGAGAAATTGTTTGCCAGTTCTGACAGAGGAAGGAGGAGAGAGTAATTTGGGCAGAAAGGTAAGACAGCCTTGGGGGAGAGGGTGCAGAGATAGAAGGTCTGGACACTGTGGAAGAGAAGTGAGACAGACAGTAGAGAAGGATTTGAAGGATACTTGCTTTGGAGAGCATGAGCCTTCATTCATCTAGCATACACTTGACTTTATTCACAGGCTTACCTGATGGCATTACATCCATGCTACTGAGGAAACTACCAGGCCCCTCACATGATATAAAAGCAGTGCATTCCATCTTAACCACTCCATGACCAAAAATAAATTGTACAGTCATCCTATTCCAGACTACCAGATTGATGCCTGAATAGTTAGAACTCAGCAAGTTAGGTAATTTTACACTGAATATAAATGAGAGTTATAAGATAAATGACATTTAGTGACATTAATTAACTGATTAAATTAAACCTGATATTTTAATCAGAATTTGTTTATGCAAAGCTCTGGATAAAAAAGAAATGGAGTTTAACCTAGTTACTTTTAAAATTCCAGTTACCATAACAACTTCTTGTGATATCAATTAAAGGTGGTCTTTTCTTTGCATTATTTTTACAATTTGAGTTACCATAACAACAGAACGCTGCTTCATTTGCAAAGAGTTAAAATACGTTGTTGTTCTTTGAGAAGCAATCAAAATACAAGTGGGATGCCAGGAATTAATACCCTGGAATGGCTGCACAAACAACATTTTTCAAACACCTCACTTGTGGCAAAAGAGCCTGATGGATCTTCTCCAGTGTGACAGGCTCAAGATGTTCCTTGGTTGCTCAGATCAGGAAGAGATTATTTATCAATTGGAAAAGAGTGGGGCTGTCAGGCACCAGAGGTATTACGAGCTGTCAGATCTGCAAAGAAAAATGATGCAATAGCAAATAAATTCACCTGGCCCTCCAGTGTTTCCGGAGGGCAGGCAGGAGAGTGCCTCTCAGTGAGGCAGTGACCCCCTGCCTTCTCCCCAGAGACACTTGATGGGAAGAGAAAAATGCTGACAGATCATTTCAAGGACTGTGCTGGGCCCCCTTGGAGGTCATCCTTCTATTCTTCTTCTGGCCGTTCTTCTCATGGGAAGGGTTTTCCTTTACGCAAGAGCAACACCTGTTGACAGAGAGCAGTCTTGGTATGAACCGCCTACAGAGAGGACTGGATGCAATTATTGTCTCTGCCCAATCCCACAAGAACCTCCATGGGTAAGATTAAGCATGGGTAAGATTAAAAATCAGAGGTGTCACAGTAACCACGACGTAGAAGGGGCACCACAAATATTCACACACATATTTGTGTATTTTTATGTTTACCATCAAATTAGCTAAGGGCTTACATTTGTATCCCAAGCCTTATTTTAACATAACTACTGCTCTAACTTACCTCTGAAGAGGAGGTAACTAACAGCAACAGACCTCTACAGGGTCTGTACAGATGGAGCTCTTCTCTTCTTGCTGGGCTGAATCTTGGAGATACCATTCACTTGTGTGTGGAGAAAGGGGAGGCCTTTAAACACTTCAAAGCCCTTGGCCTACAAAGAAAATGCCTTGAAGCAAAACAGCAGCCCATGGAGTAAGGTGCTTATCACAGCCAGGATCCCACCTGCAATCCAGATCTAGGCTAGAAAAGATGAGTAAGGTGGGCATTAACTTCTGTGCCTGCTGCTTTTCTGGGCGTTGCTATTCATGAGGGGACACTGCAACACAAATGCAGCCTGTCTTATTCAGCTGTTGTTTCCAGTGGATCTAAGGGAGATAACTCTAGGCTATTACCAAACCGGAGAAGAAAGCGGGATGTCGGAAGGCACAAGCTGCTTCCCCCCGACTTGCACATTGTCCCCACACACACTTGCACATTGACTGCAGAGGAAAAAGAGACTTATTCTGGATTTCTACTGTTGCCTTTTGGCAACAAAAACCAGCTATAACCATCTTGCATTGTTCTGCAGTGACCTTTTTTCCAGGCAAAGAATGCAGATGAGGTCCTGAAAGTAGGAGAGGCAACCCTGCATTCCTGGTTTGATTGTGGTCTCCTTAGTTAATGAGTTTTTAAGAGGAAGAGGAGGAGGAGTGGGTACACAGGGGAATTTGCATGTGCTCTTGTGTCTGAGGCTTATTTAATTAAAAGACAATAAAAACGTCAGCTGCTGCAAGTTGCAATCTGGATCCCCTTCCGCTCCCCTTATCTCCCTTCCTTCTTCTTCCTTCTTTCAAAGCAAATAGATAAGTCATGTGGAGGAGGGGGGTGTCAAAGGACAGGATGGCTGCAAAATGCCAGCTTGTACTGATTTATATTGGGCTAACATAAATTGTGAGAGGGCTCAAGGCAGAATCTGTCTTCTCTCAACAACAGCTCCAAAGTCACAGTGTGTTTGTCTCTTGCAGTGCTCCCCTAGATATGACTTTGGGGCAGCTTCCTTCCCAAGATGGATGGCTTTAAAACACAGTCTCTTCTAGTGGTAGCCACTTTGAGGCAAACCCCAGCTGCTCCTCATGGCTGCTCCAACACAGTCCTCCTTGGATCTGCTGGTGGATGTCTTCTGTGAATGCTCCTTGAACATTTAGGCTGAAGTGGGCTGGCTGCCTGGAGGGAAGCTTTAACATGGGTTACACTGTGAACAGCTCATTCTCCCCATGCAGACAAAGGAGTGCTCACACAGAAAGCTCATCTGGCTGCACTTTGTGTGCTTCTCATCAGCAGCAGGGAGAGGAACATGAAGATCTGGGACTGAGGTGGAGCCAACTTGTTGCAGAGGGACAAGGCAACATCAACTTGCCCAGCAAGCTTGCCTCTAACCTTCTTCAGAAATCTGATTTTACAGAAAGGCAGAGGAAAGCTTCATACCCATCTCCCATCCTTGAGATCATCTTGTGTCAAACTCCTACCCAGCTGGGCCACACTGAACCTGTGTCTACATGCAATTTTATTTCTTGAAGAGAAATTGAAGGAAAGCATCATCTCAGGCACTGTTTACCAGCTGGTTATCCTTCCCTCAGCAAGTCTGGGTTCTGGGGGGTTGGTGCTATAGGGCAGAAGGTGCTGTGAGAAAGGCTAAAGCCATGTTGTAAATGCCGGAAGTGGCTGGTTCATGTCTTGCAGGTATGACTTGTGCAGCATACTTGGAGTCCCAAAGAGGCACTTATAATCCAGAGCCCTTCTGTCTGAATAAACTGTTCCTATTTGAACAGGAGCCATCCTACCTGTCAAGGTTTGCATATTCTGAAGCTTGGAATAATGTTTCATGGTTCAGAACTAACTGAGTGGGGAACCCACCTGCAAGCTGGGCTACCCCCTTATGGACTGAGCATCCAGTCCCTGCTGAGTCCTTCCCCAGCCTCTGGGCAGAGTCAGATGCTCAGAGATCCTGGCTCCCTTAAATTCAAAGCTTAAGTCAGCATCAAATGACTGGTAAATGTGGCCAAATGACTGGTGTGCCAAACACAAAAATTATTGTGCTGTACAGAGAAAAGCTGAAGTACTTATTATGGCAGAGAAAGCAATAGTGCTCCTAATGTTACTTTGTTAATCTGGTCTGTATAGGGTCTTGCAATGTGCTGGTCTTCATAGCTCCTGAGTACCTTTGCTTTGGCAGCCTCTCATCAGCTCGTAGGACAGCTAGCTGTATGAAGAGTGGATTGTTTTACTACTGCAAAAAGGAAAAGCATAAGGCAGTGAAAATAAATGTATTGACAAGTGAGACGAATAAATGTTCCTCTTGCCTGCACTATCCAGAGGTGTTTGACATACCAAATTATGACATAACTGTAGGAGTAATGGTTGCAGCTGTTGCCTTTGTAAAATGATCTGTAATGCCACATGCTAATAAGTAAGACAACATGTCGAAGTCATTTTATATGGTGCCAGAAGATTAATCCCATGCCATGCGTACACCGTGCCAAAAGTGGCCATATCACAGCAGTAGGATCAGTCCTGGAATAATCACATCCTTAGGAAAAAATCCTCTGTGTAATACAATGAAATCCCACTTAAACAAGTCAACCTTGTGAATCTATTAGAGCAGCATCCCCAGAGCACTGCTACTGTAGCTTGTTTCTAGTACAAAGTTGAACACTCACGTAAAAATGAAGACAGGAGCAGAATATTTACTCAGGTGAAAATGGGCTCCTTTTGGGAATCCTTATGGAGAGAGAGACACAGAAGAGCTGCAGTTGCCATATGGAAGATATCAAAACCTAAAACCCATTGTATGCAACCAACTTGTCAGTCTGGTTCCACACACCTAATCCATACAGAACTCCACTTGTCTTCTGGAGGAAACGTCTTTGAGCTAAGATGAGGGATCATCCCCCTAATCTAAAGGAGTTCAAGCCCTTGCTGCATTTTACAATTCATACATTCCTCCTGAATAGGAACAGAATGTCACAAAGTCCCAAGGCAGCTTTGTAAATCTCATCATTTAGACCTACAAAATCTGGATTATTTTTTCTCCTATTAGCTCTAAATATCACCTTTGAAAAAAATGCTTTTGACAACTTGCGTCTAAGTATCAACACACACATACAAGTCTAAGAAATACATGAAAACTGCCTAGTTATTGGATAATGAAACCAGCTCTGCTAATTCAGCTGTGCAACACAGCCAGATGTGATTTCACTAATACCTGGGGCTTAGCAATTGCAGTATGTTAGGGCACATTTAAGCTTCCAAATCATGGTAGGTTTTTGTATATTCATGCAGAACTTCTCCAAGTGTATCTGCTCCTTGCTTTTCTTTCACAGAATGGTATTTATTGTATCTCTTTGCTGTCACGAAGCATAGGAGGAAGTTAAAAAAATAAATAAATTAGCATATTGGTCAGACATCCTCAGGGTCTTTTAAACAGCTGCTGAGCTTTCCGTTTTCAAGAAAAGCTGGGGAATTTCAATAGACTGAAGCCAGACTAATCATGGGACTCCTCTGCTTTCCTCAGCAGGGGGAAAACTTGACCTTGAATAGCTTCCTAGGCACAAACAAGCATGCATCCACACCTATAGTTGGAAACTCATCCTCCTGCTGCCAACCTATTGCTTCCCAGTTGGTGCTTTGCAGATCAGCCTTGGGGCAGAAACAGTGGAAGAGGGTACTGCCAACAAAGGAATACTGTACTCTTCTCCCAGCCCTTTCCAGTTTCAGACTGGCCAATAAATTATGTGGTGTTCTGGAAGATACACAATTAGAGACTTTCAAAGTATCCTGAGCTCAGCAGTTGCATTGATGGCCCTATCTTTTGCTTCCCTTCCCTCTGATGCTCTTACGTCCCATATGTCTTCTGTTGATCACCATATAAACCAAGCAGATCTGGAGAGGTCTTGGAGGCAGAAACCTTAGTAGGTCTAGACATTTTTCTGCCTTGAGAAGTACAACCTCTGGTCTGCAGGGATTTCATGGCAAAATCATCCCTTAAAGGACAAATAAAATGTCTCTCTTTTTCCCCTGCTGGTATATTTACTGATCTCAAGAAGCTGCCTTGCTGTTCAAGTGGGCTGCACAGAATATGAAGGCAGGTGAGGCAGATTTCCAAGGAAAACAGCATGCAAGGCAAATGTATTCCCACAGGGCTTCAGCACATGCTGTTTCCAGGTTTTGGTAATATTATAAATTAACAGGTGATTTAGGACAGAAGACTTAGAAAAGGTTCCCTACGTAGGCAGAAAGGACATATTTACTCAATGAGTTGCACAAATTCTTTTTTGCCCAAGTAGCTCCTGAATCATCTATACAGCTGTGCATCCAGTATGGTGGAGATTTCAGGCCTCTTGGTAGTCCTACTGGAGAGGTGACACTACTGTTCCAGAAATTCCCTATAACAGATGGCCTCTGCAGACCAGAAGTCCGACAAATACATTGGAGGGATGTTAATCAGTTTTGCATGCAGTAAATAAGAATGTATTCAGGATGGAACATTTTGAGGCTTAGTCACTGAAAACAGCTTGAAGTTATTTATTGGAGGAGATTTTTGTTTGGGGGCCAGGACAATGGCTGAGAAAAATCAGATCATTTTCAAAAGTGAATAAATCTACCCATACATATTTTCTTTCTTCCTATCCCTTTTTCCCTCATTACTCATTTTTCTGTCATTTTGTCTGTTGCCTTGATTTACTATAGCTTTTCCCAAAGCAAATTTTCTAAGAGAATGTCAACTAATTAATTATTGTTTCAACATCATTTTTATCCCAGACCTTTGACCTCTTGGCAGCTCTGCAAAGCATTCTGAGGCATTTCATATTTGCTTAATAAATATTTCTTTTAAACAATAAATTGAGAAACAAGACAAAGAATGCATTCTTATCCTTCATTGTTATCATTTTTAAAAAAGAAAGAAGACAATAGAGGCGAGTTAGAATAAAACCACGGGCCAAAATCTCTTGACACAGATCAATGCATTAAGTCCCATGAAAAAATGGCAGGTTCTGGACCTAATATAGGGTTGAAAAGAATGTATCCAATTATATTATTTTGCTATTTTTTATCATTAACTTTATTTTACTGACTTTTACTTTTTGATTCCCCATGTCAGTGTGCATGCTCTCTCTGGAGTGGCATCATTTATCTTTACTCTGGTGAGTAGGGGATTATTCTTTGCTGAGGCTGATGTGCCAGTGCAGCACTGCAGATTATGGTAACAGCCATTCATGTAACTCCCATACATGGAGCTATGCAGGATGGTGCTGTGCAGGACCAGGACTCAGACTCAATTATCCTTGAGGGTTCCTTCCAACTTGGCTTGTTCTGAGATTCACCAAGCGATGCATCTGGCACTTCCTTTGGAGGCTTAATCAGCACTCCTCTGCCTGCTTGCCTCTTTGCCTGCCTTCAAGTCCTGGCCAGAGAGTGCAAATCCCCCTTACAGAGCTCTTCTCTTGCAGGATGTGGGGGAAAATCAGCCCTCTGCAGCCACAGCAATATCAGTGCTGGAAAGGGCAGAATCCAGCTACAGGCCTCCTTGGGGTCTCAGGACTATATTTTGGTGTCTGTGATGAAGTGGTGGCTTTATGTCCTTGATCCATTTTGATGAGAGAGGAGATATCTCAAAAGACTCCAATGATCTGGATAAGGCACTTGTATGCCAGTAAGAGGCATTAAGGAAGGACATTGATGTCTGAATGTAGCCCTGAAGGCAAAGTCCCAGTCTATTTATGAAGTCAAATGTACTGCCTTGGCTGCATTTTACACAGATTCAGGGTTTGGTGCCACTCCAGCTCTCCTCCAGCTACTTGTCCCATATCCATCCTCATACCACCAAGCAGGTATCTGGCTTGTTCTTTCAGACTGTCCCAGTCTGATCATTTCTTCAGAGAGAGGTTTTAGCCAGAGTAATTAATTTGACTTGATTAATCAATTTGACTTGATCTGATTTCAGAAGTTCCTCACTAGTTTGCTGAGCTTGCAACTGTCAACCTTCCCTTATTGCCATGGGTCCTGGGCTCCTGTGCCATTGAAGTGGTTCCAGCAGTGTTCTGGCAAGCTGCAGACTTCTTCTGCCTTTATTTCTTTGCTGTAAAGTGACGGGAGGGGGGAAAACATGAGAAGACAAAGTAAAGTTTCACAAGCTGTGGTCACAGAGGTCAGGCAGTATGCAGAGAACAGTCCCTCAGCCAAAACACAGAGCCCTGAGCCAACTTTTCTGGATCCTTTTTGTCAATTCTCCTACACATTTCCTGGAGGATTTTGAAGGAATCATTTAGGCTAAATTGGGCATTTGCATCCATAAGTGCAACTAAAGTGGCTCGATTTTCAGAGGCGCTGAAAGCTTACAGCTTCTGCTCAGAGAAAGAAAGGCTGTGAGTTTTTACAAGACAAGGAGTGTCTGCCCTTAGAGTACTGGTTTCCTCATATGATATTAATCTTTCTTTTCCTTTGCTTTCTACATCTGTAGACTAAGGAGAGCAATATCTAAATTGAAGGGCTCAGAGAGTTAATTCAGTAATGCTTGCTAAGATCTCTGAGATCTCAGATGGAAAGCACTATCTACATGCAAAATATTATTTTATGAAGATCAGTTAGTAGCACTTCATAATTTCAAATGGCACCAGTTATACACAATGTACATTGATATATACACTCTATTTTCATAAAGTGCTGCTGCATTTGATTCAAAATTATTTGCAGTCTGATAACTATACAGATATTAATAATGCCATGAAAAAGATACTTTTGCATAGTCTTTAATTTAAAAAATTTTTTCCACATGTTATTTTCTATAAACTGAATGTCAGATTTACCAGTCTTTGCACTGGCCTGTGCTTGTGCTCTGTTGTGTTGGTGACACAAAGCAGCCATAACTTCCTGTATCTTCATGTTGCCAAAGTAGGGGTTTAAAAGCCAAAATGTGTTTGCCAGTGAAGCTGGCTCTGGACAGCTTCAGTCTGTGAGTGGTAATAGGTAAGATCTTCTCATGTCCTTTTAAATAGACTAATTCTTCCTTGAAGAAGTAACTAAAGCTTTCTGTAAAAAAACTTCAGTGGATACTTCAAATTAAGATCATGCATATAATCTCCTGTCCATTTTCAGAAGAAAATAGCATAATTTACCCAGGTTCAATAAAAGTATCTAGGGAATGCCCCTCCTTCCCCAGCAAAAAAATAAACACTGTTCCTGTAGCTTTGCCAGTCCTTTATTTTACAGACTATACATATGGCATCACTAAAAAAAGCTCTCGAATCATACAGCTAAACTCAGCCACAGTGTGCAGTGTTGGTGTCCAACCTTCATTTCTCTGACAAAACACTGGAAGGCAAACCAGGAGTTTTCTTTCTTCCCCTCACCTCTGTCTCTGTGAGTTGCATCTATAGCCCCCATTCTATTCTCAGCCTTTGCAATTGTTTTAGAAGACTTGTGATATTTGGTCCTCTTTGTTTCTGTCCCACAGTTGGGACACTGAGAGAAAAAACCCAGAGGCATGGTGGTTGTTGAACAGCTTTAGAGCTTGAGCCAGTGTGTCCCAGTGGCTTCTGAATGGACCCAGGTGGGCCTCATTGATCTGCATTTAACCATATAGAAACACCTGTTGTGGTCTCTCCTGTGTTCACAGCCTTAATACATGCAGACAGAGGTGAGCCAACCCTGTACATCACCTGCCAGAATCTTCCTGTGGTCAGGAATCAGCAGACCTACCCCATGTCCTTAAAGAGCAGGGCAGGGACATGCTCAGAAGGGGGTTCAATGAAGGGAATAAGTCCTGCTACTCCTTGTAGCTCTGGACAGTTTGCTGGCCTAGCAATAACTGCTGGCCAGTTTCTTCCTAGACCAGAGCTTTGGGTGACCCAGCATATCTTGGCCTCCCCAGAGGTGGGAGCTGCCCCAGAGCTCCCTGAAAACAATATTTATCTTCAGAAGCCCAGTGCAGCCCCTCTGCCTGCTGGGTGCTGACAGTGCTGTGCACCAGGGCCCTGGACAGCAGCTGTGCTGGAGGAGGGAGCTCAGGTGCCTCCAGAGGGTTCCAGCATCCTGTGAAAACACACAGGTTTTACAACTAGGCACCAGCCCTTGCTAGTGCAGGAGGCAGTGAGAAGATGATGTTCAAATGTCTCTGCTGGAAGTCTTTACCTCTGTGTGCTTAAAGACACAGACAGCAAACACAGAGGGCACTGGCTCCCTGCTGACTTGAATTTGCAGTTCACTTGAGCTCAGTTTCAAAAAAGCCTTTCATTTGAGTACATATCAACTTCCCCAGTACCTCACATGCAACTTAAGAAAAAACATTCACTGTTCTCTAACCTCTCACAGTGATTTAGACAGTCCTAGGTTTCAGAAAATATCTAGGAATATTCAAAGAAATTATATTTTCAAATGAATGTATTTTCATCAGGTTCTCTCTGCATCTAAAAGCTGTGCTGTTTGTGAGTCTGATCTATTTTGAGGACAGCTGCATAATTTAAGTTATTGATGGAAGTAGCTGTAAGATAAAGGTTTCGGTTTTCCCATTTTTTTCTCAGCCATACTTCACTCCCTCACTTTGAGTCCATGCCAGCACAGTGGGTTTAAATATTTGATGGCAAGAAAATTGTTTTATTTAGCTTATAGTTGAGCATAAGACTGTTCTAGCAACAGAGCTACAAAAATTGTCTTTGCACAAGATCCAGAGGAGAAGGGTTTTATGTGCAATCACACAACATGATGAAAGGTTCAGATTGTAGAAGTGAAGGCTGGCTATTGACACAGTGGCAGGGAAGTAAAGTTCAAGGCATAAACAAAGAACAAACTGCAGTGTGGCAGACACAGGCTGTGTGTTGAAATGGACACCTGAAAACCTGCTGAATTTGTGATCTCACATCCAGGACTAAACCTGCCCTATTTCTAGGAATGACACAGGGTCCTTACAGCTTCTTCAAAGCAGGATGCCCTCACTTGCTTCAGGCTGAAATACTAGGAGTATCCCTGGCCCTCAGGTGCCTAGGAAAAATGGTGTGGTTTTTCAAAATCTGAATGGCCTCAGTGGTATTTGCAGCATCTTTGGATTCCTTGCCATGGAAAGAAGAGTACCCGACTGAGGTGGGAAATCATTTCACTGTTCATGTGCAGAACTATCTTTTTATGTCAGGTTTTATATTATTTTATTTTATTTTAGATGTAGTGCATTTTTTAGCACTATAATCCAACATCTTCTAAACAAAAGTGTTTCAGAATGAGGAGGGAACAGTGTGCAAAGTTCATTTTTCAGGCTTTCCCCTCTACTGACCTAAGATATAACTCAGGGATAGATAACAAACGTATAACCTTAGTTTAAATTTTAATGGGTACACCTTCACATGGAAAAATTTGCCATGCTGAGCACTTGTTTCTCTAGGAGAGACCCAGTGTATAAAACTGGGATATTATAACACACAAAATAATGGAATAAAAATATCTGTTACTGTGTTTGCTTATTACACACTTTGATCAAGCCACTTCTATTATTTTCCTTCCAAGCTTTTCATGAAGCTACTATGTGTAGAGATTTAGCAGGAAGTACCTGACGTGTTTCAGAACAGAGATCTTTTTGTTGGGCAGAGCTCAAAACCAGAGGCCTTTCACACTGAGTTAAAGCAGTAATTCCCAATGGGAAGCATAAGAGTGAGAATTCATAATTTTTTTCTGTACCTGGTATTGGCTGTAAAAGGATGCAGCCGTGCAGGTCAGCTACAAAGAGCTGTGGCAGTGCAAGGTGTAAGTACATTCCAGCTGCTTGTTACTGCCCTTCATCTGCAAGTCAGTAAGCAGGGAACAGAGTACTGGAGCCTGGGCAGAAGGATGTCGTCTACTCTTCCATATTTAAGCTGTTACCGATCAGTGTATTCAGAGTTTAAATTCTGCCCCCGCAGCAGTAATTCTGGCAGCACAGTTACAATAATTCATTGGTGAGTGTGCAAAATGAGGAAAAACACAACAGGCTTGGAGTGAAGAAAACCCTGCTTTTATATCTGTGGAATTGAATGTGGAACTCAGAATGGGATGTGGGCAAGTTGGGTTGCCTGAATTGGTGGTGTGGCATTGTACAGCAAGGTTTGGTACCTCAAGAGGTACCAAACGTGTGTAGCACCTTTAGCAGCCACGGAGTTGACCGCACCAGAAATTTTCACCTCTGTTCAGGTGAAAGCTTGTCCTCTCAGGCTTAACTAGTGAGTGAACAAGAAGCAGAGGAACAATTCCCATATTTGTTTAAAGGAACTATAAGTCTTAGAAGTGTAATTAATCATGGCAAGACCCAGATCAGAATTAGAATGCACACAGCCCATATTTCAGGCTTTTAATGCTTTTCTTCTTTAATTGAACTTACTGTGGTTTCAGCTCATCTGAATAAAGCTTTAGATGTATTCGGATTTATTCTAGTTTGAATGATGCCGTATGATATTCCTGGGATTCACTGAGGACTGTGGGATTCTCATAGGTATTTTAAGCTGAATTTTGATGGGAAAGGTTACATGGATTGTCACACAAATGGAAATTGCCATGGCTACCAATAATGCTAATCCAATGCCATGACTGACTAATCCTGACCACATTGTGCTCAATAAAGAGCTAAGCAAAGATTTCTGCAGGTTGGTTGGGTTTCCAGCAATACCAGCAGCTATCTAACCCGATACAGCTTGAGGAATTTGCATGGATAATGGGCATGGATTGAACTGCATCCCAGAAAGCTACTTTTATAAATAATGCCTTTTGAAGATCACTAACAGAGTGCAATGTAGGACTAGCTCATCTGAGCTCTGGGATGAAATGAACATCTTATGCTTCCCTGTTTCATAGCACAGGGACAAGATCAACATACCAATTACTGCAAGAGATATTGCATCAACTCTCAAGTTAATGAAATTAAAATAGTCCCTGGAGCCAGCTGATTTTGCTGCTTCATTAGTGGACCTTTTGTTCAGACTGTTCTCCCATAGCTCCATTAAGAGCCTGAACTCAGGAGCTTGCAGCCAAGGAGCCATTTTGGCACAGAGATTTTGGAGTAGGTGCAGGTCAGGTCTGAAATGCAAGCACCTGAAAGGCTGTGCAGCTGCTCTGTCAGGTTACCTGGCTAGATCCTGTACAGTGCTCTGCATGTGCAAGTGCAGAGAAGAAAGTAATGAGCAGGGTGGGGAATTCAGCAAGAAGAAATGAGACCACTGCTCTGTGGCAGCCAAGCAGCTTGTCCTTAGCAGCAGGAGCAAGGCCAAAGCTGGGTCTGCACAGCTCAGAAGTTCGTTTGCATTCTGCCAATACACTTCAAAGCTGTTGTGTCTTCAGGGAGAAACTCCTTGCAACTGTATTCCCTTGGATTCCAGGTTGTGAAAGAAGGTCAAAACAAGCCCTGCGTGCCCCCAGAGTCCCTCAAGGATCTCAGGAAGGCTCTTGCAAAAACATTTGACTGGTTGCCTTAGCCCTTCACATAGAGATTAATTTCACAAGGACCTTGAGACTTCTTTCATTTCAGCTCCTGGAGTTATGCCTACTGCTGAGTGTTGGCTCTGCTCAGACATGGCCTCTGCTCTCCCTGCAGTCTCTGAATTAGCGCAATTTCCATTCCCACCTTTCACTTTAAAACACAGTATTACAGTGCAGACTGCAAATCATAGGATAGAATCAGAGAATCAATCCAGGGGAGTTGCAGTGTATTCAGCGGCTCCTCAAAATTTGCCAGATATAGAGGGAAAATGAAATCCATAGGTTTTCCTCCCATTCCTTGCTCCTACTGTAGCCTTTCACCTGCTCTTTTCCTCCTTAACCCCGAAGGTAATACTCTCACACTGAAAGAGAGTGCCCAAGTGTCTCTGTAAGACACAAACACACACTTTAACTCATCTAAAGTGTGGGCATCCCCATGCGCTGATGGCTGACTCCTTATCAGCTACTCTCTGAGCTACTGAAATAACACTCAAGAGGTAAGTGCTGAGCCCCTGTCCAGGTGTGGAGCTGACACAGGCTGCCTCTCAGTTTACCACATTTCTCAATGGCGCTTTCATTCCTCCATATCCTTGTTTTGCTGGCCTAAGGAGAGGCATCTCTGCGTTCAACTCCTGTCAGAAAAGATGAGCTACACTGCTGATTATTTGCTGCTGGGAAAGTCATTCTAGTGTACTGTAAGAGAAATCATCTGCCCAGAAGTGCTGTCGACTGCAGAAACACACAGATCTAAAACAATGACACACAAAACCAACTTGACCAAACCTGCTGGTTTGGGATTGTAGGTGATTTCACATAGGCTTAGGGGCGAAGATTGCAGTACCCATGGACAACAAATTGGAGCTGGGCGCCTAATTATATTATCTTTTATAAAAATCTCAGCCAGCATCTGGAATTCTGTACTTTGTTGTAATTATGCCATCAATATTCTTCCCTTTTGATGCATAAAATACTTGAACATAACTGCCAAGACTATTCCTCTTACCTACCTCCTGTGCAAGTCCCTGGAATTCAATTCATCTCCAGGCCAGGCTGTGTGAGAGATAGAGTAGATTGCCAAGGAAGACCTCTCTGTTCATGCATCTGGATTTCAGTCAGTCTAATATGCAAGCCTGTTTGATGGAAATGTGCAGTCTAATATGCAAAGCCTGTTTGTTCGGTCATGCCTGTGAAATGTGAATTGTTGTGGAGGAATAATTGGCTCATTGAAAGGGGACTTGGATGACACTCTAATCAGGTGGCAGAAGGTTTGCCCAATGGTGTCGAATAGTGTTCTCAGCTCAGAACAGGAGCTTTATCATCTTCTGAGCATGAGATGCAAGAGCTCCTTTAAAGCCAGGGAGAGAAAGCAAGAGATATGAAACAGGACAGTAAGAAAATAGTAAACTCATGAGGCCAGAGCAGGTGGAGATCCATCCTGAAATATGAACAGTTTGTGGTGGCTGAGAGACACAGCCAGCCACAGCCTGCAGGTGATACCTAGGCTTCCCAGCATCACTGTGAAGCACTACTAGTTTAGGAAGTCCCACTTTAAAACAGTGGTCCTCCCTTCTTGCAGTGATTCTCTGCAGGCATTGGAGTTAACGTGGATTTGATTTTGATAACTGTTTGAATTTTTTGTCTGTCATTCCTGAGACTATGGCTGAGACTTGATTTCCAAAGTGAGAACTTGATTTTTCTGAGTGTTCATCTCCCCTGAAAATCAGGTCCATCTTGTGTGAGCAGGTGGTTCCTCTTATTTGTCGCAAAACTAAAAAGAAGTTTTGATGGAAAACAAGTTTTATATATCTTCTCTTTCATACAGACAACATGCAGAACTGCCCTTGGGGCTTTGAATATATTTACATCCTTTCACAATTAACCCTAATGGGACATATGTGGCATTTTTTTTCTTCTCAGAGCAGATACATTCAAAGCTGCAAAACATCCAGTGTTTAAATAGATCTCATTATATCAGCTACACCAAATCTCTCCTCTTTATATACAGGGGATCAGACTTCTTTTCACTGTCATGCAACATTAAAATAGGAAGGCATACACAAGGCTGACATGGATTTGACAAAAAATTAATGATTTGTACATCACTTTAATGCTTTAAATCTGCAATTCATATATGCTAATTAGGTCATAATGGGGCTGTTTGAGAACAGAACTGTCATCATGCTGCTCTGGCGGCTTCTGGGAGCAGAGATACAGCCCTGCCCTCCCTTGGTTGGCTCCTGGAGTCTGTGCTGTAACCTGGCAGATCTATGACACCATTTTTTTCTTACACAATTGTTTCCTGGATGTGGTGCTTTAATCTATCAGAGTTATGATGGCATATCTCAAATAGCGAGCTCCTGGATCCTGCAATACATCCTGGTGGGAATGGCATCCAGGCACTATATCTCAGTGATTGATTCCCTGATTTTAAACTGTCACAATCTATCTCACAAGGGCAGCTGTCACCTTCCCAGATGCATGAAGTTGTATTTATGCAGTGTGCTATGGGAAAAAAAAATATAGGATGATTTTGTTTACAGATAAGTAAGGTTGTAAAACTTAGAAAAACAAAAGGGGATTCAAAAACATGTCTATATTTTATTTTTCATCTATAAAGCCTGGCATATCTCTCTATTGCAGGAGAACAAAACTGCTCCCTTGTTCAGTTAGATCTCTTTAGTTTTGCACCAGTGGTGCAAAGACAAAAGCTGTCACAGCAGAGGGAGAGAAAGCCAGAAAGCACCTTCACAAATGGGACAACGGGAAGCAGCAGAACTTGCAAAATGTTGCAGAGCATCGTGCTGTGTGATAACATGATCTGCTGTCTTTGCTGACAGCTGCTCTTTACAGGTTCTACCAAAGCTGCTTTACAGTTGGAACAAGGGTACCTTGTATTGAGATTCCACAAAGAATGCAGTAAAAGAGGAAAAAGTTATGCCTTGAGAGAGTTTCTTCAGGGAGGGTGTTATAAGTGCTACGGGGCTGATTCAGGTTACCAGAGGACAGCTTGATCTTTCAGTCAGCTCCAGATCATAAAGGAGTATTTTCAAGAGGCATAACATATTCTTTGTCCTAAAAAACTGGAAGAGAGGCTAAGTATAGATGAACACCAAAAGATTATGATTCTGCAAGGAATTATGGATTTTAAAAATTTGGTAAGCAACAAGTCTACATAGGAAATGGATTCTTGTACCTGTGGGATCCCTCTATTTGACTTCTCCTTTGACACATTGTCTTCAGTCTCATTCTCTTTCTTGTTTCTTCTCTGTCTATACACACACATGCACTGACATCCATTCACTCATTTATAGTCAGAACTGAACTGGTAGTGAGTGTGGACCTTCTACAGCCAATGAAACCCATCCCAGTAGGGTATCAACCAGTCAGGTCTTTCCTGGGTCTATGTCTCTCCATTGTAGCTTGTAAATGTGGGGTATTTTCATCACATTAGCAGTAATAACACTGATACTCATCCATTTGTTAACAGTCATTTTCAAGACATTAAAGTGCATTCCTTAGCACTTTACATGGTCATTTATAGAAGCAGCAGCCTTCTTATAGCATGCCTGTTTCATTGTAGAAAAGCACATTCAAAGCATATCTTCAAGGCAAAGCAGGCCCATTCATAATTTCACTTTCCATGTACAATCAACAATCTAAATGAAAATATAGGAGGCCTCCTAGGTGGACTGTCTTGCCTGCTCTGTGGACAGAGTGCCAGGGTTCATGCTGCATGATATCAGAAGTGCTGATGTGACAAACACTGCAGTAGTGGCCCATTTAGGCCACTCTGCAATACTTTCGTGCTAAGTGCTAATGTAGACAGTATGGACTTCAGAATAGCTGTAGGTTTTGTACCGTGCTCGGAGTCCCAACAGAGATTAAAGCTCTCCTGTGGTTGGTGCTGCATACTCATCCCCTTCCCAAAGCTTGCAGTCAAACAGACAAGACAGATGAAAGATGGGAAGTAGAAGAAGCACACAGAAGTGAAGTGATTTGCCTGAGGTCACACAGCGGGTCAGTGATAGAGCCAAGAATAAGAAGCCTTGCTACTTCTTGCCAGCATGAGGTCCATTGCCTAAAGCTATGTACAGAATTTCTCTGAGGCTGGAATGCTCAGTCTTCTGGTGGGCTGCTGGCAGCAGCAGAGTGCAGCTGCGCCATGGAACGACAGCTATTACTTCCTGCAAGGGAACAGACTGAGCATGGCTTTGGCAGGGCTTGAGCACAGGGCACTGCAGTGAGAATTTGGGCAGCCACCCCGGCACTGGCTCTTCACTGATGTGGCAGCCCTGAGGGGCTGGCACATCCTGATGCAGGACAGGGAATGTGTGCACAAGAAATGTTCTTCAAGTCATTACTACTAGCAAGTATTCACCAACAGTGACATGTGATGAGTTTTCTTCTTCCTCCTTATCTAGGCTAGTTGTGTTTTACTGATTGGCAGAATGTTTTTGTTGTGTTGTTCTTATTCATGGCATCTTATTCATGATGCAAGGGGTATTTTCCCTTTGCACAGGGAGTCTAGAGATCACACGGGAACTTGAGATATATTTGTGTGAGGCCATCTTTTAAGAGTTTACAGTAAAGATGCCCTGCCACTGCTAATCCAGGTCAGAACTGCCTTCCATGTTGGAGTAAAGTAAATAAATACAAATACTTCTGTAGCATCACAAGTATAATTCAGCACAACACTAGGCAGGACAGGGACAACCTTGCTAATGACTTCTGCTTTTGCTGACTTTTCTGAATGAATCTTTCCTCTGACAGGGCAAGAAGCTGGAGTCATGTCAAAGGAAGCAACAGGGAATTCAAACAGAAAGCATTGTTATAACCATAGTTCAGATTTCCTTTGACTAGTATGCTGAGGTTTCATGCATTGATTTAAGCCCTGGACCTTTTGTCCTTGTTTAGAAGCTGCATGCTATGTGGTGCAGCAGACCAGTGCAGGAGTACATAATGACTGCATGGAAAGTACAAGATGCAAAATGAGAGCAGGTAACAACACTAAGGTGTGACAATCTGAGTTTGGTAATAGTCCTAATCTGAGAAAACAGGCTAAGTGCAGTATTTAGTATGTGTATTGTTTGCTTTAGTAGAAATAGACTCCTGATTTTCTGGATACAGCAAATTTATCAGCAAGCACATTTATACCAGATTGAGTTTTCCAGTAGTCCTTGTGCCACTCATCATTTCACATGTAAACATACTGAGAAATATAATCCTCACATTTCCAGTGAAATACAGCAGCTCTTTCTACAGGGACTTGTGGTATTTGGTGACTTTCACCATACAGGACAGCAAATCCATTGCTAAAGAGGTAGGGTGTGAAAATACTGGCCCAGTTTCAGCCCTGTTGTCCTGAGCATCATCACTTATGTCCTCAGAGTCACCAGTGTCATATTCCTTGTGGCAAAAGCTGAACTCAGCTTTTCCCCAAATGACCCTGGTGCTAGATACCCATCTGAAAACACCTTGGGTCTTTGTCCTAGGGATGTCAAACACCCACATCCACAGCAGCTGTCCTACAGCAAACACCAACTACTGCATATCAAGAGTAGCTGCCCAGCACCTGAGAGACCCACACTGAGTGACACTTCGTCTGAGCTCCTGAACATTCTGTGGGCCCAGTTCCAGATTTTTTAGAAATGCTTTCCCCTACTCGAGGAAGCCAAATGACTTTTAAAATATGTCTGACACTGCTTTCTGCTTCAATTTAGTTGCCTCTCATTTCTGCACCTCTGTCAAGCAGCCTCCTCCATATGCATGTTGTCTGTCATCTTGCTCAGAAAATGTAACTATAAAGCATAATTAGTATTAATGATGTGAGAGATTGAGTTTCTTATTTGTATTAATTGCTGCTTAATGCTTTAAATGTCTCTAGCACTTAGAAGGATTTTAAATTAGAAGTATTCTTTCTGTAGTGTCTTCTCGGAGGGGGGCTCTTACTGACTGGCACTGACTAACCCAGAGTGTGCCATGGGGTTGTTTATATGTTCAGGTCTGTTACGACTAAACAAGGAAAACACTGATGGAGCTTGCTTAAGGGGAAAGAATTATTTCACAGCTAGTGCTGCACTGAGCTGCGTGTTTGGATTTTAAATAAAAAACCTTGCCGTGGAGCTGGAGGGGCCTTGTGTGAGCTCCCATTGCTAGTCCTACAGGTGGAAGAGGAACTCAGCTTTTGTAGTATCTTTGTGTGTGGGCATGGAAATCAGTGCCCTTTTCTCTGTAAAAGGAACTCCCATAAACCAGTCTTTAGGGCTACCAGGGAACAGCCCTTGGCTCTGCTTTATCAGCTGGAGGACGGGACAGCTTTCCTATATGGAGTGTTGATTTAAGCATCTAATTTTGTCATGTGTGTCCAGGTATCACCTTCAAAACCACTGTCCCTATATTCTCAGCCTAGTCCTGTGAATAGCAATGGTTGCTAAGAAGTCCAGGCAGTTACTTCTTTGGAAGACAGAAACATTCTCAGAGACCAGCAAAAATGTCCTTGCTCTCAAAATCTGGTCCATACTTATGAATTAGATATGTAGAACTAGGATTCTGGCTGGGTGAATATACAGATGTATTGATGCACCTGTTACACAGGAGCTTGCCTAAGGAGAAATGAGAACATACTGCCCACTGAATTATATTAATTTATCTCTAGAAGAGGTTTTATTGATGTAACTATGTCACAAAGAGCAACCAGTGTGGGTGGAAGCTCTTGAACTGGCTGGGCCAGAACCTGGAAACAGCAGTCCCACCTTCTCTGTGGGGATCTGATGGCACTGCTTTGCTACTGCTGCTTTGCAGGTTAATTCAGTTCCTGCATTCTGCTACCAGTGTGCAAGTTGTGACTGGAAGAACTAAATGCTGTGACTTATGCTGGTCAGATGGGCTGGTTTAAGAGTTTGTTATGTTCCAGTTCTCTCTTATTATACCACAGCAGCTCACAATAGGGTTGGCAGAAGGGAATATGTGCTGTCAGACCACCAGGGTCAGGACTATGTGACACTGCTGGAGCGAGAAATGAAATGTTAAGGCAGAAGCTGGTGCTTCCTTCCACATGTTCCAGAGCTTCTTGTCAGAGCCCTGCATCCTGACTGGAAGAGGGACTTCAACAGAGGTCAGGAAAAGAAGTTTAAAGATTCCGTCCCTTGAGCACTGGCTCCTAGAGTGAGACTGCATTTACTGAATATACCCCAGAGGGATGGTGGCAGCCTGTGTAAAGGAGCAACCCCTCACTTTTTGTCCTCAGCTGAGGTGGGAGTCTTTCAGGAATGTGGATTTAGTTGCAGGCCACCATTATCCTCATAATTTTATATGTTATGCACATGAAAGGAGCTGTGGCTTGCAGGGACTGACCTTCTCCAGGTTTCTCTGTGTGTGTCTCTGCAGGTGAGCTCTTCCCAGCCAGGGGAGAGGACAGTGTGTTATTTATTGCACACTAAGGTTGCTGTGGTGGAGCTGCTGTCCTGCACCCTCTGTAGTAATTCTGAGAGGAGGAGCTCAAGGAGTGTTTCACTGGAAGGATGCAAAGTGTAATGACGGTGGGCATCACCCACCTGTCTGGGTTAGTGTCCTAAACAGTCTGCTCTCACTGGCAATGAGTGGGCTTAAGAGTTTGCATATGAAAGCTACTGCATTAAAGCAGAGGCCATAGTGCTCTGGCAGTGGGCTGCCCAGGATGGCTGCACGGTCAGCAGTGCTCAGGTCAGCTGTGCTCACAGGCCCCTACTCTGTGCTCTCAGAGAAGCAGTGTGGTGATTTCCATCTTGCTGTTGAGATTCTCACAAGGACTAAAATGGCACATTTTCCAAGCCATTTAAATTTTTACTTCACAGAATGTTTTAAAATGTTAAGTTTTTGTCAAGCTCACAGATTTTAAGTTCAATAAATAAATCTTCCCACTTTTAAGAGGTTTTTGATCTCTGTAAATGCAACAAATGGGCCAGAAACCACAGGCATTTAAGAGGTATCTCAGATCCATAGCAAGCATGATACTTAACTACAGGAGCAGAGCACAATATGCAGATATTTTATGACAGAGCTAAGATCCCAAAGTTCCTTATGTTGGGTTGTATCTGGTCTTTCTCACAGCCCCAGGACGGTGGCTGTCCCCTGCCTCCTTCACGAGGATCAACACTGAACCCTGCACCAGAAATAATGCAGTCCCACTCCTCTGTGTGGGCAGAGTGCTTCAGCCTCCCTGGGCAGGCTCTAGCAGTCTGTGGCCCTGGGGATGGGCAGCACAGCCTTCCAGAGAGCCAGGCATGTTCCTGCTCTCAGGTTGAGTTTGTCAAACTGATGCACTGGTCCATAGGCCCTCAACAGTCCACATGGATTAAAATGCCCTTTAGTATGCACAGAATTATGAGGGATTTGGGTTGTTTGGGGTCCTTGGTCACATGTTTGTCTTTTCACTTCAAGCTGGGATGAAACACATGCTTGTGGTGAAAATGGTCATACAAAGGGACAATTCAGTAGTGTAGTTATTATGTTGACTGTCATTTGAGCTCTCTTCTCCTCAGAACAATTGAGGAATTAAATAATTTCCAATTACAATTAAGAAGTGAAATTATTTCTAGTGTACCTTTAAAAGATCCTGGGTATCATACAAACAGTCTGATATTAATTATTTCAACTAGGAACTACTAGACAATATTGGAGAGTCACTCCACGATGCCCCAGTCCAGGCTTTGGTTATGCAATGTTGCTATCAGCATTGTAAAGAAAGCAGGAAATTGCACACCAGCACTGGGAAATAAAGGAAGAAGTTGAATGACAATTTTCAGACCATTTAACAACAGATTTGTGACCTATTTTTTCCTTTTTTTCCAAACAATGGCTGGTAGATTGGGTTTGTATTTCTTTTCCATTACATCTACCTAGGAGTTACTTTCTTTTCATAGAACATATGTTTGTGCAGAAGTGTTTTATGGAAACAGCAAGTAAGGATTTTCAGGGGCTCATTTTTAGTACCTCCTTTTGCATGGTAAATAGAATTCAAATTCTGCAATTCTCAAAATACAGACATGCCTATGCAATGTTGACTTCATCAGTATTCTGCATTTTCATTGGTAAGTCCAGTGCAGCCTGCCCACAAGTTTAGTGTGGCTGTTGCAGAGGAAGAGGAGAGGAAATGCCAGCCAGTCCAAACACAGAATATTGAAAAGGTCAACATAATAGCGCAAGCTGCTATGATTCATAGAGACTTTAAGAGTCTAATATTTCATCTCATGACAAAGATTGTAATGAGAACTGAAAATGGCACAACATTAATTCATCTTTGTGACAAACACTATAATGAGAATGGAAGTGTACAAGCTTCAAATATTCGTGTTACTGATCTGTGGTCCTTGTTCTGTAACAGGACACAAACCCCAACTGCTCACTTAGAAATAGAAATCTAAAATCAACAACTTCTACAGCTATTCTGAACAGCCTGTTACATGTTCTGATGCTAATGCAAGCAGAGAGCAGCAGGAGCTTGCCAAAGTCAACCACATTTGCTGTGCGCTGCCCAAGCACACACGGCCCACTAGCACAGCCTGGCTGCCATGGCATGACCCTGCTGAACTGTTTCCATGTCCGAGTGTTTGCACAGCTGTGTAGCAAACAACCTGTTTGCACAGCCTTATGTTCACAATGGTAGAAACTCCCCGTAGGTGCTGGGAGCTGGCCAGGGGCAAAGACGATAGGCTGGCTAGTAGCAAGAAGTCCCTTATTTTCTGCCTCTGACTAGTTCTTATATAAGTGGGGTGGGAAGGAATGTGTGTGTAGAAAGTGCTTTCACTTATTACATTTTTAGTCGACATTTTCCATGTTATCTTTAGGGTCACAGCAATATAAGCAGAGCATGCATTGCAAGTCTAATTTTATATTCTGTTGGTTTGCTTTAAAAAAAGAAAAAGAAAAAAAAAGAAATTGAGAGAAAGAAAAAGAAAACGGCATATGGACTCTGGCATCAGTTCTTGGAAATGCTAAGATTCATTAAATAAATAGACATGTACCTCGAGCACTGTGATACAAGAGACTGTAATATCACACTTTGCTTTCTGAGCACTGGGCACAGCCTCTGGCTTCAGCTCCCCAGGCTACTGTAAAATGGTGAGATTTTTGTTCTCGTAGAATGTTACTATACAAGCCCTTCCACCTTACCCTGACCCATCACATTTCAGGTACCTCAGTCTATAGCAAAGATCTTGATCCACTTCCCTGAAGAGACTTAATTATCCTGGAAAGATTTGTATGTCTGATTGGAAAAAAAAAAAAAAAAAAAAAAAAAAAAACAATCANGCACTTTTCAGACATCTGGCCCAAAACACAGCTTGACAAGGATCCAGACCTGAACAGCACATTAAATGTTGCTAGAGAAGGGTCGTTTTTCTGTCTGAGAGCAGGAATCCACTATTGCAGATCACATTAACCTAAGGTATGACATTATTAAGAGAGATTCTTGTTGATTTCCCTTTCCATTCCTCTCCCCCCATGCTTGCAATTGCAGAATTTCCTTCAGGCAATGGAAGCAATTTACTTGCTTAAGTAACATTAGGAAAGTATTTAACGTATATTTAAGAGTGTCACAGTGCAATTTAGCAGCTGGAAACAAGGAGCAAATGAACACCATGTGACATACCAGCTCGTAATGGGCCATCCACAAGCGCTCCGTGGAGCACAGTTTAAGAATCAGTGTCTTCTCCTGTGTTTTAAAGAAATCCATAGTAATAAAATACTCTGTCCCTCTAAAACACACATATACAGGCGCAGTGAGCTGTGTGTTTCACATTGCAGACGGCAGAGGCAGAAGATGTGTTAGCCACTAATGAAACGCAGCTCTGAAAAGGACTGCGACAGCTGTTGAAAGCACAGAGTCACGCTACACAGCAAGCTGGAGTGGGAAGTGAAGAGAAATATTGTATCAGGTTGTAACTACATGAGTAATTTAGATAAGCAGAAGGAATTTAGAAAAGCAGAATGTGATCACCCACACTGAAATTTAATTAGCCCTCCAGAGCTTCCACCCCCTTACCAAAGGTGTCATAGGACTGCCAGCAAAGGCGAGGGGTTACTATTCTTGTGCTTGGCAATGTACAAACATGCAAGATGATATAATTTATATCCCGAAGACTTAACAGTTTAAAGACCCAATTAGAGTGTCAGGAAGGAAAGTGTAGAGACAACTGAGGAAAGGTGGGATGGGAGTAGGGAATGTGGTTAACTGATGATTTGGCCTTAGTGAGCATATCTGCAAAGTTTAAGGTGCAAATCCGTGTGCATATTTCCAGGGTCAGAGCTTTCTTGAAAACGACCTTGAACAAAATGAGCTAAAATAGGGAGGAAGAGGATGGTCAGAGGATGATGGAGGGCAAGGTAGGGCAAATGTTAAAATATTGGGAGTAGTAAACCTGACCCTAACCTGAAGTTGGTTTAAGGACCTCTCTGACTTCACTGAAGGCCAAGTTTCACCGCTGGTACTTTTATGAGTAATTTTAAATTTCTGTGACATTTTAAACTGATTATTTTGCAATTGGTTTCCAAGCATCTCTTTCATGCTAGAATGTCACATTAATTCATTCTTAATTGATCCATACGCTTCCAATTTTCTGAATCCAAACAAGTGTAAAACTTGAGTAGTCAAGATAGTGTCTTACAGTATCTTAGTGTTTTACCAAAGATAAAGTTTCTGTAGGATAGTTTATGTAAAGAGAAAGCATCTTACCAAATACATAGTTCCTGTAGTTTAAGCTCCCTTCCAGATATCAAAGGTAGCAGCTTTATATATATGCATATAAATACGAAAAGGTGTCTTGAAAGAAACGTGTGTTCTCTGAATTTTACTATTTTTCCACAGAAAGTTGTTTTAACTGTGGTTATTTAAACTGCATTTGATCTCAGAAAATGTAAGGATGACTAGACACCATGGTTACTCGATTTCTGCAAGATGTAGCTGCTTGCCAAAATATAGTTGGAAGAACTAATATTAAGTAAAATTCTTGTTAGATACTGTGGTTTTCTTTTGTCTCCCCTGAACAATATGAAATATGTCCATACTGACTAAAAATATTCATACTGCATGGCATACATAAAAATTCTAATTTATATTCTCATTCAAAATTAAGTTTTGTGGAAAATGCCTATCAATCTTACTTATAGAAAAGAAAGATTTTTTCCTATAGCTTTATAATTGTAACAATATGCAAATGTGCTTTACTTCTCATTCTAGGGAAATAGGGCTTAAAATGTAGAGGGTGTTTTGAATTTTCAGAGTCTGAAAGGATAAGCTCATGGCTTATTTTGTGTCAGTAATGAACAGAAAAAATTGCTTCTCATACTTCCATCTGGCATTTATTTTGTATTTTCGGCAATTAAAGTGGGACTATAGTCAAATCAACTCTAAAAATGACACATTTATCCTCTCACAGTGACTCCTGTATCAAATTCCCTCTGATTATATATCAAGAGATGATTTCTCTAGCTGTCAGCACTGCAAATTCATCCTGGGATCTCAGACTGCAAGCTGCATTCTTTATGCTTATTACAACATCATTCGTAACAAAGACCCAGGAATGTGGATGTGATTGAGTTTGTGAGATGCAAAGTCCAATCCAGCTCATTCCCCCGTGGCACAGCTGGGGGCACAGCAACACAGGCAAATGGTCTGACATGGCTGTGAGCCAACATGCCCACTCCTGCTATTTTCTTTTGTAGGTGTGTTCATATAACTCCCTCACAGTGACTTTCTAACCCAGAATAAACTGTCCGGGTTGGACAGCACTAAAGGCACATGAACATCCCTTTGCACGGTGAATAACCTACAATGATTGGGTGCAGTCCCAGCCTGCAAAATACAGATCTTCATTGAAACACAGGCTTTAGTTTCATTTCAGCTGTCTTTTGTCTTTAAGAAGAATGAAGAGATCCCAGTGTCTGTTTTGCCAGATCTCATGTCACTAGGGGCCTGCCAAGCTTTTCATTTTTACTTTTTTATTCAGTTAGATCACTCCTCTTGCTCAGCTTTACCCAGAAAATAAAGCTTCAGTCATAGGAGCTGGAGGCACAGTCATGGAGCAGGCACGGTAAAGAAGCCCAGAAACGTTTGCAAATGCAGATAACGGAGCCTTCCCTTTGCTAGGAGGATTTATGGTAGCAGAGCTGTACCTTTCTTGTTCTTAGTTCATCTTCCAGTATCAGCGGCACCACAGGGACTCTGGCACACCTGCTTCTGGGGGGCAAGATGGGTATTCCCCAAGTAATTTGTCCCACCCAGTGGTCACTCCCTATGTGGCAGGTTTAGTGTGTGAAGGGCTCCCCAGCTTCCAGCAGAGTGATCTCAAACTGGCATGTTAAGAGACCAGCAACTGTGTTGTGTCACGTGTGTTTATCACCAGCTCCAGGTGTGGGAGTCATTTCGTTTTATGGGTTATGTAGCAATTTAGTGAGCTGCCACCTCACCAGCCTGATGAGACATCTTCATGCTAATTATGCTTATTCATTAAGTGCACACTGTCATGTATGTCTCCTTTGTGCTAGAGCATGGGTAGCACAAACTTAGCTGGCAAGAGAAATACAAAAATGGTTATTGTTGCAGTGGTGCTGGCACAGGAGAGAGATGTTAACTTGCATACAGACTCAATAATAAATGAAATGTTTGACAAAGAAAAATGAATTGGCAATGTTCCTCCATCTTTCTAAGAAACTGACAGTGTATCCTGCAGCCATGGGGTCCACGTGCTGACAGTTACAAAGAGGTTTTGTGAACACACTAATACAGACTATGTCAGCCTGCCATTAATTTTGGAGTTCCTTTTCTGGGCAGTTTGTAAAATCTAATCAATGTGGCATTTTTCAAAAAAAAATCTATGAAAATTTTGAGCCTGTAATTGTGCTTTCCTAAAATAATAACAGGGAATCTGGCAAGCGGAGGTGAAAGCTACACAATGTGCCTTTCTTCTTGGCTGCTGCTGGAATGTATCTTGCAAGCACAAGCTTTTCCCATTATGCAATAGCCTCACAAAATCTTCAGTGATATAATACTACTTGGAGGAATTGGAAACTTCAGATCCACTTTCCCTTCTCTCTTTCCACAACATACATTGTGTTAATATAAGGTTAATACTGTGGCTTTTCCCTTGCTTTTCCCCTATATAGTTTTAACTGTTTATTTACATATTTTCCTTTTATCTCAGATCATATGGCAGGCTCTACACATCTGAAGATGGGCTAGTTCCAGCCTCCTCATGCTTGAACTGCCTCTTGAACTTTCTCTGATTACATCATTATATATAATGATACATTATTAGTGCCATCAAGGCATGCAGAGTTGGTCACAGTGCTTACACTCTAAATCTGACAGAAGCAAAAAAGAGGCCAATAGTTTAAACAAAGGGGGAAGTGGAGATGACATTGAGGAGGAAATTGATTGCAGAAAGCTTTATGAAATGAGTACTTAGATGAAAGAAGGCTCTGAAGGAAAGAAAAGAGCTTGTTGGACTAGAAGTTGGGGCTGTTCCAAAATGAGGCCCCTACTCAAGAGAGCGTTCCTGTTCAGGGTGGTGTTTAAGCATGAAGTCAGAAATTTAATGGGCTGGGGCACATAGACCTTAGGGAGAGGCATATAAAGACACAATGAGAAGGAAGAATCTACAGGAATGTAAGAACAGGAGAACAAGAGGCCTCATAGTTTGTGTTCAGCAGGGTCAAAGTCAGCAAAGTAATAAAATGTATGTGTGGAAGATTAGGGTTTTCATGCCAGAGATTCAGGAGAAACTGGCTATTGGAGTGTGAAGGCTTGCAGGGAGAGGTTCTGTCTTTCACAAAACAAACCAATATTCTGGTGGGGAGGGGGCAGATGAAATTTTAAGCACACTAACTTTTCTCCAAGGGGTTAGTAACATTGTTTGGAGACCTGGACAAAAAGAAAAACAAATACACACCTTTATGTCTCTCACAGGTTTTGAACTCTTTACTTCCTTAAATTAATTGCTTAATGTTTGTAGCACTGTTGTAAAGTATGGACTTGAACATGAGGATTTTGCACTCCAGAGGAGTGTTGAAGGTCTGTTCAGAAAGAGGAGAGTGATAGCAGCAGACATGACTTCAACCACAAACAACATCACAATGAGCTTAAGGGATCTTGCAAACCCAAACCTCTCATTTGATTTTTCTTATTTCTGTGTAATTGAATTGGAGCCTTCCAGCTATCCTCATTGTGTTGTATGGCTGCACAAACAGGAGAAATAAAACTATGAGGAAAAACACAAGGCTGACTACTAGGAGGAAGAGAACACTGTGAGTAGGAATAAAGGAACAGAGATCACCTGATGGGCATACAGCTTATTTAAGATGAAGGACACAATCTGCTCTTGATGCCTTTACCATGCACTTACAGTTTGACGGTAGAGTTTGAATACACAACATCTGCCCAACTAGCAATAACTGTTATATTTTTATCTCTCTTCTGAGTACTGTATAATGTGAGGATTATTTGACTTTTTAAAAAGACAGATGATATAGAAGTATAGAGTAGGCCATGGACTAGGCACAGGACTCTCTTGGTGGTAAAGGCCTCCATATACTTGACATGAAACAGGTGGTGCATGTTTCAATGTATTTGTAGAATAACTAAGAAAAATACCTCTGAGTACGGTCTTTCTTCCCCAAGAAAAAACCCCCAGCCTTAAAACTTCTAACAACATTTCATTTAACTCACATTAACCACACTTGTGGTGTGCGTGGTTTCTATCGTATATATGTTCTCCAGTTGTTCATGATCCAGCTGTTTGATTGAGCACCCTTAAATTCAGTATGACAAAAAATTTATCTGTATATTCCTCTGAATAGATGCAAGTAAGGAAGAGTCTCATCCCATAAAAAGCAGCCACCTTTGTGCAGCTGGCTTTGGCACACAGCTGAGTGATGGCACCTTCTCTGTGGTTGCTGAACTGCAGGCATGGCCCTGCCCATGGGGAAGGATCCCGACTTAGCCAAGCTGTGCAAAGCAGTGCAATTTAGGGCACCCCTTTCTGCTCAAAACACCATCACACACACTGACAGCTGGTAGGCAGTAACCTGTAACACCATGGTTTAACATCTTGGTCCTTTTTATTTAAAAGCAAGCCTGTAATAAACTTTTACTGAAAAATAGAAGTTGTGTCAGTAAGAGTGGGAGGTAGAACAGAGTTTAACAAGAGAAACTGTAGGCTAGTGAATAAACTGTTAGTGGAGGTGTGAGCTACTGTGTCTTTGCCTACACTATTTGAATCATTTGCTTTCTTAAAATAAAAGAGTTGTTTATTTCAGACTGCATCTTACAGCTACCTTAGCTGTCAGAAGTCAAATATAAAAATATTCCTTCTCCCAGAGAGAGACATTCATCAACCACTAAATATTACTCACTTCATTGATTATACTGTGATTATATTTTCTCTTTAAATAGCTGTTAGAATTGGTTATAAAAGACTCATTTGTTTCTACTATAGATAGTCTATTTCTTTAAATGCTGTATTGTTTTGAATTTGTCATTGCAGTACGCACAGCTGAAATGCCAAACGTGATGCCTTTCTGGGTGATATTTGGGAGTTATCTCACTCAGTCTTTCTCCTATTTATTTTAGGGCCTTCCAAAGGAAACTCCAAATCTTATAGAAAGACTTTAGGAGTTATTACTGTCACCCCCTTGTAAAAGATGCAACTTAACTTTTTGCAGCATCAGAAATTCTCAAGTAATTCTCAAGTAATTCTCAAACAGAGACAAACAAAAAGCCCTCAGCTCAAGTGAAGTGATTTTTATCAGATAAATAGGATGTCTGCAGACCTGAGTCTCAGACATAGCTCGTCCCCACATTGCTTTCTTCCAGCATTTCATGCACTGTCAGCTGAGGCTCCTGAAACCCCACATAAAGTGCTTTAAAATTTGCAGGTGGCAGTAAAAACTGCCTTTAACCAAGCCTATTCCCCCAGGTTGGAGTGCTCTCTCTAGATAGAAACTGCTAGGCAAAGAACTCCTCATAAATTATTGTGCAGTCTATGAACATTATCAACCCACAGACAACCCGTCATGTGGTTAATTAATTAGACTGAATACTAATTAATTAAGGGGCATCCTCAGTGGTTCTGTCCAGAGCCAGCTCAGCAGCACTTACATGGCCTGAGGCCTGAGCTTGCTGCTTGCCTTGACACAGTGCTGTGAAAACATGCAAGGGAGCCATCAAAACACTGGGAACAGTCCTGAGTGTGGGGTTTTACCAGCACCTGGGTATCCCCACAGAGCTGAGTGCTGGCTGAGCGCAGGTCTGGCAACCCAGCACAGAGCCTAGGGACTGCTTTGTTCATTGTCCACGTGTGCTCTCTCCAGACCCCTCTCTCTTGCCTTCACTGCTCCTCTGGCAGTACAAAGCTCTCCCACCAGCCAGCTAAACCTTTACTGATTCTTTTGAGGATGCTCTCAATATCTTGAAGAGCAGCAGGGAACTTTCCAACTGCAAGCAGCCTTAGAGACCTTTACTGTACACCAGCCTTCCCATCACTACACTTATCATCTGTGGCACAGAGGCTTTTGATGGAACAGGAGCTTGTGGTGCAAATGGCCAGTCTGTGTGGGAAGAAGTTATTGAGGCCAGTCAGGGTAGGAAACTGTCCTCAAGTCCTTTATTTAGATCCATCTCAAAGACATTTTTTAGGCTGGTTGCTGTGTGAAAAGGCAACCCTAGCAAGTCTGTCTTTGGAAACAGAAGTTTCTTAAGCCTGGAAATGAGGTAGAAATGTTTAGCACTTTCACAATGTCCAAGCACTTACCTGCCATACATGTGTGAGTGAACAACAGTCTTGTAGTCACATCAAAAATACAGCATGTTACAGGCTGAGCTGTAACTCATGAGCTCATTTTAGGCAGTTTTAATCACTCTGAAAGTGATCTGTGATATTTTATTAAAAGACAAACATCAGCTGTTATATATGTGCTATGTCGTGGCTGTAAGAGAAAAACAAAACTGGGTTTAAAGTAAAATTTTCGAAAGTACAAGTAAAACATTAAATGAGATAATCTGAGGTTCTGAAGTTATACTGAGATTCACTTATCCATTATCTTCAAATTAGGAACCACTTGTTCTTCATAACTGTCTGTTTGTATGAATGAGGAACTCTGAGTTTAATTAAGTAGTATGTGTGGGTGGAAAAGGCTTCCCAACAGCAGTGAGATTATTAATGGACATCTATATTGAAGTTCTTTGCATTTTTGAAAGGCTAATTACAATGTAAATTTAGTTTTAAATTATTGCTTTGCTGTGGGATGGAAGTTGTCATTTATTATTAGGCAGATATTTTTTCAGAACCCAGGAAAACATTGGTTTTTTCCTAATTTGCACTATTTGCTCATGATTCAATATGCTGTAAAACATACCTCCATCTCTAGTTTCATTATTTTTATAGGTTTTGGGGTTTTTTTTCATTTTGAACCTCAACGCTCTGAGGTTTCAAGAAAATGAAAGTCAAGCTTTTTTGAAAAAGGCCTGCAGCTGAAATCTGGAAAAGGTAAGAAAATAGCCCTCACTGACTTCCTGGTACTTTAACATTTTAACTCCTACTTTATTACATGTAGGTGGTGATGTTTTCAACATAAACCCAAATATGTGGGATGTCAGACCATGTTCTGCTGTAGTGAACCCAGAATAATTCATATATAGTTTATCAATGTCCACAAGGAAAACAGGCCTCAGCTGTTGGACAGCCTGCAGCACATCCAGCCCTTCCCTTGGACATAGCTCAAACTATGGGAAAGGCCGTTTGAGCCCATGCTCTGAAACAATGTAATGCATGACTTGTGCTCTCCCTATTTCCTCACGTGAGGAGTTTGAATTTGGCCCTGGTTTGAGGTGTGAGCCCAAGAGGTGCAGGCAGTGTAGGTTAACCTGTGAAGGGTCTTACAGACAAAAGAGGGTCTTTTGTACCAGGCGTGTTGTGCCCACACGGTGTTTGCAAGCAGAGGGAAGAGAAAGGCAATGAAGTGGCACACCCAGGGACATGTTACTTGACCTGTTTCTGCAGTGACAGAAAGCACTTGGCTGGACATCCACTTTAGTTTATGATATTCTGTGCTGGGTGCTGTTAGATGAAAGGCTGCTCTCTGGAGTCAGCTGCAGCCTGCCTGCCACTGGGCACAGGGTCACTTGGAGGCTAGTAGGAAATAGAAACCTCTGATTCCACGCAGAACACATTAAAGATCTATCAGCTTTGCCACTGATGGATAACCTAAAGTTTACAGATGGGAACAACAGGAAAAGATACAATATCTGGTGACATCTGAAGGACCTGCAGAGCATGGTAACTCAATTGTAAGCAGTAAGCACTTTGCTGGCATCGCCACTTATAGAATTCAATTAAAAGCTATTAGCATAACAAGCCATACAAGGGCTGCTAGAGTGCAAGGAAGCTACAAAGCATCTGACTGTGACTAGGAGAGAACTGATTTCACAATTTTGGTGTTTTCTGTTACTGCCTCATTTAATAGTGAACAGTGACAAAGTGCTGAACTGCCCAGTGGCATTTTTTCTTTGCCTCTTTCTTAAGTAAGAACTACCTCATAGAGATTTCTGAGGCCTACATCCATAATCTGTCTGCCTTAAGGCTCTCTTGAAAGAAAATAAGCACTTTATAGCTCTTGTTATGAAAGTTGCACAGTTCATGTATTGCTGGGGGAGGGTACCCACAGCAGGAATTATTTGATTGCGTGGGAGATGTGATTAAGTATTTGTTGAAGTCTCCTTGGCTTTATACTGTGTGCATGTCTACAGTTTCTTTTCAGAGCATTGAAAATAAAACAGAGCTGTGAATTAGAGTAAATTCCTACTTTCTCTAGTGGTCTCTGAAGCAAAATTCTAGTGGATATTGAGGAAAGCAGCTCTTCTAAGAGCCCAGTAATACCTAAAGTGCTGGAACAGTGTGTCTACAAAGGATTTGCCATGCCCTGAGCATTGCCCTCAGTTTGCCTCACTCACCCACCCACTCTGTTTCTCTATGTGTGGGGGTTTCCTCTAAAGCTGAATGCCACAGTGCAGAGCTTTTTTCCCCTGGCCATGGGTCCAAGCAGATGGGGCTGGCCTTGAGAGTGAGCACTGCCACAGGCTGCAGGGGATAAAGGAATCTGCCCTAACCCTGGATCTGCTCATATCCATTACTGGGACTGGAGTTTTTTAAGAAGACTGGAAAGAAGTGATCAATAAATATCTTTAAATTCTTAGATAAACAATAAATTATAGTTAAAAGGTTAAGAGCTTAAACAAAACTGCTTCAAAAATAACCTAACCTGGAGTACTGTATCCAGTTCTGGGTCCTCCAACAAGAGGACAGGGATCTGTTGGAGGAAGTCCAGAGGAGGGCCACAGGGATGATTTCTATCAAGACATGCTGAGAGAGTTGGAGTTGTTTAGCCTGGAGAAGAGAAGGTTCTGGGGACACTTCATAGAACCCTGTAGAGCCTGAAGGGCATCAGAGAGGGACTTTTTGCCAGGGCATGTAGTGATAGGACAAGGGCTTTAAGCTGAAAGAGATTTGGATCAGATACAAAGAAGAAATTCTTCACTATATGGATAGTGAGACATTGGCACAGGTTGCCCAGAGAAGCTGTGGGTGCCTATCCCTGGATGTGTCCAAGGCAACGTTGGTTTGGGCTCTGAGCATCCTGGTCTAGTGGAAAATGTCCCTGCCCATGGCAGGGGGTGGAACTGGATGATCTTTAAAGTCCCTTCCAACCAAAGCTGTTTGGGGATTCCATTATGACATTCCATGGCCATTTCAATACAGAAGAGATGCTTTACCCTGGACTGGTTCTCAAGGTGACCCTTTGCCTCTTGGGGACAGTAATACTTAGCAATGCCACAAAGATATTGTGTCACTGCTGAATTTCCTTATGAGTTCCTGGGATGAAAGCTTGTATAGTAATAAAAATAAGATTCATCTATATTTTATTCCATAGTCCAGCTAAGGGCATATTTTGTGAAATGTGAGAAAATAGTATGAGAATTTCATTGTAACTAGTATTTCCTTAAATTATCTTTTGTCTGTTTTTTATATGTACAGTAATTTTTCCTTCCTTGCTTCATAGCTATGTAGTCATTCCTTCTTGTGCTATTAAAACTGAGAAAAAATATCTTTAGGTGAAAAGAAACTTCCTAGTGTGTTAGGTCTTGCTATCAGGAATAGATCCTGATTTAAATGTTACTATTTGGGAATGTTATTAACTCAAATTAGCTTTGTAGAATGAGAAGATACATGTAAATTACAGAAAAATAACTGTGATTTAACAAAATAAAGCTGTTTTGTTTTATCTACACCATCTTTAAAGAAGAAATAGCAGTAATGTTATTAAATTATCCCAAACCCATAGATTAGCACAAACTATTACCTAATGGCAACATCTAGGAGAGAATTATTAAATAATTATTTGGTGTTATTCTACAATGAGTTCATTTAGCTTCATGCTCATGCAGATCACTTCAATACAGTACCTTATTTTATTTAGGAATAACTTTACAAACTTATTTTGCAGTCTTAAGTTTAATACCTTCCCACAGATAAAACAAAACAAATCAGTTATTCCCCATTTTGCCTGGGTTCAATATTTTAGGCTAGGTAGGTTGAGTGGATAGCAAGAAGCTTTATATCACATTTTCCAGTGCTTTCACATTTTAAGTTTTTATTTGATTATCTTGTGGGGTGGTGTCAAGTGTGTTTCCAATTTTGCAGTGAATTGTTACAATCTCAAATATCTTTTGTAAGCTTCTTGGCACTGATAAGTGTAAGTGATTGTGGTTTTGAACCTGGCTCAGGACAGCTATAACACAATCATGCCTCCCTCTCCTCATATCACCTCACAGGCTCTGACTGTGGAATATTCCGAGTTAGCAAAAAAATGCATATGGAAAATATGCTTTGTTTTTAATAAATGTACAAAGGAACACACAAATGCAGCTTATTCCTATAGGATAATATTTTCAGGCTTAGTTATAGACTTGCATTCACATATTTTTGTCCCCAAATCTAACACAATTTGCCAAAGAAGTTACAGCATTCTCAGCAACTCTGTAGCCATGACAAAGAATCAGGGTGCTGATTTAGACAGTTAAATTTGCACCTGCAAATTTATTGGAACACTGTAACTATAGGAAATGATAAGTTCAAAAAATGCCTTCATGATTAGGGCCACATGAATAACTGATTTTTAAAAAAACGTTGGCATCCAGTTTTTGTAATTGGTTTAGATCAAACTTCTTGTCCTGCTTAACAAAATTATTTCTTTTCCCTTCCCAAAATTTTTTATTAGTCCAATTAAAAAAAAAACAACCTGTAAAAAGAGGAGACAAAGACTGAGATTCAGAAAACTGCTTGAGGATGCAATGATGTTGTTATTCTCCTCTTGTTCAGTAGCTCAGTGCCTAAGAACCCTTCCCTGAATGTCAAGAGTGGTTCAAATCCTTCTCAAAACTGCTAAATTTTGAGCAGGAACGTCTTTTAGGTGGGTTTTCTAACTAGGCTATAAGTACTTGGAACATGAACTCAGTCCCTTCTCATGGGATTGCAGCTGTACTTTGTACTTGGGATTGCTAAAATATTTCATGTGGAGGATGATTCCACAGGCTCTTGGTTAGAGCACATGCCTGAGGCTTGCCCTAGAGAGTATTTTTTCTGCTGAATATAATAAAAATATCACTAGAAAAATGACTGTGCCAAAAAAAATTATCTTCTCCAATGGCAGTTCCTTCCTTGGGATGCAGGACTTGTGATGTCTTTTCTGGCAAAGAATGGAACACATTCTGCATTCTGCATCATTTGCATCCCTGTGTAAAAGGAAGACCAAAACTGCATCTTTTCCTCATTTTGATTTTCTCCTCTTTTCCTCTTCTATCACCAGGTATTTTTAGTAGCACTCATTATGTTAACTTGCAAAACTAAATATAAATGGAGATTGTGAAGGTGAAGTTACACTTTCAGCTATCTTACAATACATTAGCAGAGTGGTAAAGACCCTCTGTTCTGATACTGTGCTGCTCCTTTCCCAACCTGACTAACAGATCACCCTTCCTGCCAAAACACACCCTGCAGCCAATTGTCACACCAGTGTATATCTGGTAGCTATCTTAATGCAGCCTTGGAAAGATGAGCAATGGGTATTGCAATATTTTGGCATGAATATTAGCTGTTTAGATTTTCACATGTACTGGTTTAGGAAATGTGTTAAGTCTTCTACCCACACCTTGAAACAGTTAAGAAATGGCATAAGGCCAGGTAAGAAGTGTAACTGAAATATCCCATGAAGGGAAAGAATTTGGAGCATGGTGGTATCACTGTGTAACAAGTCCACCGTATAAAGGTGAAAAATAGTCAGAAGGAATAACCATTCATTTCAAGGAGTAAACTGAATGTAAAACATCCAGATTCAACTTTGCATTTATAGTAAGGCAACAGCACACAGCGATCCCTCCTCCAGTTCTTGTAGTTGACACTTCAGTCTGGCACAGTCATCTAAAACTGTAGGAAACGTGACAAAGCTGGGAACTCCGTGGCTGTGAGGAGCAAACTGCCATGCAAAAGAGGATGCTGTGCAGTCCCTTCATCTGACAAATCACATGAGACAGGCTGAAGCCTTCTAAGTTTCATGCTTGCTCTAACAGGGATTTTTAAAAGCAAAAAAGCACTGGTTACGTCAGATATACGTTTTAAGTGACAAAGAAGCAACTAAGAGAATCCCTAGCTGTATTTGCACCTTGTTGACAAGCTTCATGTGACGTGCACAGCTACTTCAAATGCAGGCAATCATTACTTCCTCAGGAACAAAACTCTTTGATGTGGCCCTGATCTGAGAAAGCCATTAAGCCCATCTTTAAATATGTGCATAACAATCTGAAACAAAGAGGCTTTTCAAATGAATCTGGGTCATCTGTGGAGACACATCTAACAGAAATTATTAAACACAGCCTAGAAAGCAGTGTTTGCAAAAATAGAAAGCCAAGCTGGGCTCCCAGGGGCCTCAGGCTTCAAAATGGCTGAGTTGCTTAGTGCTGGATGAGCCTGCTCAGGGGCACACATCTTTACGCTTAGACCTGCTCAGTAATTCTGCATTGGTCTTTTGGGAGGGAACAGGAAGGGAGAAAAGTGTTTTTTTCTTGAAATGTTGGTTTTATAAAAGGTTTAATCTGTGTGGACACCGAGGCGTAGGAAAGTAAGGCAGGGCTCACTGTGAGAAACGTACCAGCATAAGAGGGACAAGTGCAAGGCTGCTGGGCTGAATTCTGACAATGTGAGCAGCTTACCTGCTGCCCTGGAGCTAGCCCTATGCTCTTTCTTCTCTAGACACAGTTAAACAGCAGGCAATAGGGCATAAGAACCACTCCAGCTGCTCACGGGCTGCCTCTACACTGTCTGCCTTGAAAGCCACTAGGTTTTTCCATGTGGCTCCAGCTGCATTCCAATGCATGTACATGGAGCAGGGCTGGGGGAGGCACCTCTCAGCCTTTACTCTCCAGGGCAGAGGGTGGCAATGCTGTAATTGGCCACAGGGTCGGTTACAGCCCTGAATGAAAGGCAGGGCGTTGCCACGTCAGGTAAAACAAGCATGGCTGGAGACAGCCTTTTAGCAGGGCTGCGTGTTCTGTGCAAGGTCACTTTCCTTGTGAGGGAACCAAAGCCAGGCATTCTGGGCTCACCCCACAAGCTATTCGTTTCAGTTAGGTATTTTCTCCTTGAATAAGCAGGACAAAAGGGATGTGATATGCTGAATCATTTAGGGAAAAAATCACCCTGTCAAGTGGATTATCATCAGCTAAGCAAGGTCCTGGAGGCCAAAACCTCAGGCTCTAAATTATACATGCTGAATGCCTATGCTTTTATGGTATTGTTGGGGCAAAGCCTGCACAGTGGTTTCAGGGACATTAAACATGAAAGAGAAGTTATATCACAGCTGATACTTGCCCAGTGATTCCACCTTAATCTCGGGAATAGCAGGTGTCCTAGACGTGCCAAGTTCCTACCAGGGAGAGAGGGAGGGGATTTGTAATTGTTGGCAGAGATGCCTGTGGGGTCAGTGAGTTGCTAAAACATTAAAGCATATAAAAGCAGGGAACTGTGATCCTCCTAGAAGAATGCACATTCTGCACATGAGAGGAAACAGATGCATTCTCAGGAGGTGGGTGTCACTCTTGCTTGTGCTACTCACTTCTCTGACATTTCCTCTGTTTAATATCTACCTTTTTCTCATGATTTCACTTTCAAAGCTACCTGTGCACATTAGCAGATGGCTGACTTTCTGGCTATATTTTCTTTCCAGGAGGTGCTCAGAGTCAAAGTTTAAGTGAAAACACCCCTGAATTTGTCTTAACACCTGACATTGTCTGGATTACTTCAGGTTTGAATGTGACACTTGCAAAATTGCACAAGTAATTTTCTTATTGGAAATTGTTCCCTGCAATTGCATTTCAGTCACAGGGATTATATCCCAAGCCAGCTATTCTCCAGTGAATGATATTATTCTAACCCAAAACTTCAGCTACTAAATTAACAGTTTCTTACCCAGGTGTTAGAGGAGTGAGGATGTGAGATTCTGGTGTGTATCTCTGGAGAAGAGCTGCAGCTTTCCCCTTCTCACTAGGTGCAGCTGCTCTTCTAGGATCTTCTGAGCTGACTGCACTGATCTTCCTGTGCTTTTTCTGCAATGAGTCCCTTTTGCTTCTCCCACTGAAATGCTGGTTTTGTGACTGCTTCTTTGGCAATCACTGCCTGCAATGGCAACCATCATTCACTGTACAGTAACACAGCCTCCAAATAGAGTATTTGTTACGTGCCTTTCAGAGGAAATTCACCTCACCTGAGGAAATGTGGAAAATAACCTGTGAGGCACAGGGAATGGAATAGGGCCTGCATTTCCTTCATTGCAATGAGATTACATGGTGCTTTGCATAGATGAACTAGGAAGCACAAAGCCCCATCAGCCTTGATCACTTTCCTGGACTACAGGTGTCAGCATGGTGGGAAAAGATATACCCAAGCATTTTCACACATCCTATTTTTGTTTGTGAGGATGGGCAACTGGCACAGCTACTTCAAACAGTCTTGCATCTTATACCCAAGAGAGTCAATAGGGAGGATGGTTCCTGCACTCTTCTCCTTAGGACAAGCCTGTAAGCACACAAGCTTGTGATACTGAGCCTGTACTCAAATAGAGGGGGGCCAGTGTAGGGGTTAGCGTGCATGCACAAGAGTTTGACAGGCAGGAGCTTCACACCTCTAGTAGCTGCCACCAGGACTTTTACAGCAACTCTGCTCTGCTCCAGGACTCTGATAATAAGCTGCCCCCTTACTCTGAGCAGTAGTATGATTGAGTCCCCATTTAAAAATGGTATTGATTTTGATAGGAGTTTTGATAGAGCATGGCCATTGAAGGAGTGCCAGATTTGGCTGTTAATCTTCAGGATTGCTTCTTTCTGCTTGGTTGAGCCTATGCCTCATGTGTGCTGTCTCCAGTGTGAAGGATTTAGGAACTGTCAATATCTCTGTTGACGTATGAAGTACTAAACACAGTGGGAGCAAGATGCACATTTGGGTCACTCCTGCTGAGGTCTGGCATTTTTACTGGGGTAATTTAACAAGTCCCCACCTTCTTCCCCCCTGTAAGAGCCTGTTGTTCAGGAACAGAAGCTGGGAAATCTTTTGATTGCCTGTTCCTCTGCTTCCTGTGCTGCTGCTCTACACTCAAACAGCAGTTGAGACGCAGGGTGGCTGCAGGTAATGACACCATTTCACCTCCTGGCTTTGTCCTGTGGGGTGGTCTCTGCCACTCCAGCCATCCTCAACCCAGCATTGTGCTTAGAGGTGCTCTGCTCTGTTTTGGCCTGCTTGAGGCAAAAACAGGTTGTCAGCAGCAGGGTGGGATCTGAATTCCAGAGGCATTGAGGACCCACTGATGCACTCACTCCTGGAGTGCTCCTTGCTCCTGAAAGGTAACCTCTGTGTATTGAGGGTTCTTTGGAAACTGTTCCTTGTATCTGTCCTTGTAAATTTACCATGGGTGCCCTATTTCAGTAAGAATGAATGGCTTCTGCTAGATGTCCATAAAGACTGCAAGTGTTGTGGCTGAACTAACAGGTACATCAAACATATATGGGAAATAAGACTTTTAGAGGGAGTGATTCCTTTTTGTTTATTTTTTTAAGCCATGCCTGGCATTTTTGCCACAACCTTAGCTGACAGAGCATTTTCTATCACATTGCCTCAAGACAGCACAGAAGATGAATGCTTGGAATATGCTAAGCTGTGAAAAAATGTAAAGATAAAATCAGAAAAGTAATTCAACATGTCCCTGAAGCTCTTAACCACAAGTGATGACATTCTAATCTTTGGGGAAATGCATGACAAGCACCATCAGCCTTTCAAAGCAGTGTGTGTCACAGTGCAGAGGGTGCAGAACTAAGGTTGAATTTGGAAAAGGGTCACTGGTGCTCTCCAAAAAGCAGAAAATCCATCAATGCTCCAAATAAAATTCTGCTTTTGGCTAATTTGTGGATGTCAGCTGGGTGTGGGATGCATTCCTAACTTTCTCAGAAGTTTCAGTGTGACCTTGGGGCATATGCATCCTGTTCCCAGATTTATAGGAAGGGGCACAGAAGTAATCTTTTTCACGACTTCCTTTGTGGGCTCTGCCAGAGCCTGGGAGCGTGGCCCATGGACAGGAGCAGAGAAACACGCTGCATTTGTATAAATGCTAATAGTGCTGGGCTCAGGTTTAGGTGCTCTACTCTCATTAGAATGCAAATACACAGGAAAACAGACAAAATGTGGTTCATCTGGCAAGGTGGGAGCGGGGCCACAGCAGGGTCACAGCCGTGGGGCAGTGGCTCAGTCTGCCAGAGGCCATGGACAGAGAGCCCACACAGAGCACAGAGGCAGAAATGCAGCGCTTCCCAAGGCAGTCTGCTTCTCTTCCCTTTAAACTGAAGCATGCCATGGAGGGGAAACAGATTTGCAATAATTAACTTGAAAGCCAAGAGGCCTCAAAAGCCAAAGCTGGTGATTTTTGTAACAGAGCAGTTTCTGATGTCCGTGCTGCAAATGAAGAGAACTTGGCTTGGGCAGAGCCTGTGGGTAGATTAGTCCCAGCACCTGTGCTGTTTCCAGCTGAGGCAGGAGAGCCAAGCAAGGACAGGAGAGCAGAGGTGGAAGGTTCCTTGCCCACAGGAATCTGTGTAGATGCAGCCATTCTGGGAACTGCTAGTTCTACACAGGGTTGGTGGAAAGGCAGTGACAGGTTTTACTTAATTTCTGACAAACTGAACTTTATGTACACTACAGAGAAAGGAAAGTGAGTCTCACTGACTTTTGCTCTAGGATCAAAGCTGAAGAAGGGCAAGAAGGCTTGGCACAGGTTGACTCCAAGCAGAGGAGGAGGCAGATGCAAAAGCACTGCTGCTGCTGCTGTTCTGTTATGCTGTTCCACAGCAAAGGCTTTAGCTGTCATTTAGGCATGCATAAATAGATTGGTTTATTTATACATCACTACGGACTATAGTAACTCTTGATTTTATCTGACTTGCTTGAAATGATGATTCTTTTGAAACAAATGCAGAAGTTGAACAAACAAACAAACAAACAAGAAAAAAAAACAAACAAAAAAGCAAGGCAGAAAGCCCCCAGCCAAGTAAAAGAATGCTACAACTCTAAAACTGAGCAAGATTATCCCAATTGGAAGATGTCCTAAAATTCAGATTAAAAAAAAAAAAAATTAATTCTTTTGGATTCTGAGTCTTTACAGCACAGTGAAAACATATGATTTAAGAAGCCTCTGGCCCCAATAAATGCAGGTCTTGCTTGCTTGTTTTTTTAACAAAACCTGAAATGTGTATGTGTAAGTTGCCTCCATCTGCTGGGCTCTAAGCATGGTATTAAGTATCAGGAGATTCAGTTTTGCCCATTCACAATTTTATCTTAAGTTGAGATTGTCAGTCAACCAGGAGAAGTTTGCATTAGCTGTGCAAAACTGACTAAGTCAAGGAAAGAAAGTAACCTGACAGTATCTCAAGTATGCCCATTGGATCAGGCATTCTACACACCATCAATTGCAAAAGAATACTCCATTTTCAAAGCTATCCCTGTGGCTTCATAAGCTTTTGCCTCTGCCAGAAATGCAAAGAGTAATAAAAGAAGACATGGTTCTAAATGCTATAATGGATCCAAAGAGAGCACAGATGGGGCAGATGATCACAGGACTGAACTCCCTGCTATGGAAATGGACATATCGGAATAGAAATTTTCCTTCAAAACTTAACAATGAGGTTACAGCTCTTGAGACTGCATAGTGCTGACCAGTACTACTTTTCTGGCACAATTTTCTGTGGTAACTTCAATAAAAATATCAAATTGGTTGTAGCATCTTTCTTTTGGAGACTCTGAAAGACCTGTGTATGTCAGGACAACTTTGTGGTTGAACTCCTCTTCCCAAGGATCTCTTGAGAACAGAGCATCCTAGGAGTAAAAGTGAGAAGTCTGTTAAGGCTTTTAGTGTGTCAGCCATTAATCTGGAGATTCTTAATAAAAAGAGAGGAGTCAGATTTTAAAACTTCAAGTAGAGGTTTTTAAATAATTCAAAATATCCTATCTCAAATCCATCTGAGTCAATTCAAAATTTCAGTAAAAGAATTCAAAGGACCATAAATGATCTGACTGGCATTACAGATTACCTCAAAAATCTTAATGACTAAAAAAAAATCGTTCCCGGTTAAACTGGCAAATAAATTAGAAAAATGTAAACCATCTCCATGGCATGTTTCACTTGTTTTAGCAGACATTAAAAACCTGAGAAAATACCACAGAGAAGTCATTGTTCACATTTTGCAGCATCCAAAATATAAAATGTTGCTTTTTGTTCTTTTTATGTTTGCTTCTAAATCTCTAATCATTATATCCTGACGGTTTGTGTGCTTAATCACTGCTCATTAACACCATTTTTCTACACAGCACTGCTAAAAATATTTGTTTGCAGTTGCCCTTGTACTCTGAACTGTGCCATTTCCCATGCACAGCATCCTATGAAGGGAGGCAGAGCATTAATACCCAGTTCAGGTAATTCAGAGAACAGTGACACACCGGCATAATTAAATAATGTCATCAGTCTCTGAAGTGAACTCCCTACGGTGAGGCACCGCATGAGAAACCTCCTAATACAACACCTACGGCTTTCTTACGCAAAACTGACTTTTCTGTAATGTATTCCATTAGGAGAGCTGAAGTTTAATGGAGAGATCATTATTTTATTTTATTGGCATTTCATGGGTAATGTGGTATGATGTTTCTGCCCACTGGATCCTGTCATACATTCAGCTGGCTCAGATGAAGCCATCCCTTCTGTCTTTGCCACAGAGGTGCTAGATCACCATGGTCTTGCCTCTTCAGTGTCATGACTTTAGATGGTCTCTGACAACATAGGTTTTGTACTGCTGTAGTCCTTCTGAGCTCTCCTCTAAAGCCTCTACAGTTTTCAACAGCCACTTTGAACTGTGGGCATCCAAAGCATGACACACTGCTCAAGTAACGGTGTCCTCAAATACTAAATTGTATCTGTCTCTGATGTGTTTGTCTCACAGCTGTGACCCTAAGCACTTCTCCCATCACACCGTTCTCACCACAGCCATCAGGCAACATGAGATCCCAATCCTGAGGAAAATGCCTGGGGAAGAGGCTCTTCAGTGTTGCCGCTGCTCCAGCATCAGGTAGTGGGCAATATGTACCACATGGGCTGTGACAGCAGGGCAAGGCTCCAGCTCTGATATCCATTGCCCTTGTCATATGCTCACGATGGCTTTTCTCACAGCAAAGCCGGACACATTTGTGGTGCTGCTGTCTCAGATAATCAATGGAAAAGCAGGGAAAGCTGGGACAAAGCACCATTGCACCATGGCTTGGCTTAGCAGCTTCCTCAGGCTGTCATTCCTTGACGAGGTTTTTGCTCCTTTTCAGGTCTCCTGCCCTTCCTATTCCTCCTATGTTACACACGAGCTTGTGGGTTCCTACCTCTTATCCCTCTTGCAGTCAGGTTTGCTTTTTCTTTTACCCATTCCTCATGCTGACTCCTTGCCTCTCCTGTACTGTTTTATTTATCTATTTAATGCTGTTCTCATGATTATGGTATTTGGGCACCAAGCAACTCGAGTAAACTGTCTATTTCATTGGCTCAAAGTGTTCCCATTTCTGTCGGTTGCCTGGTAACAGCTGTTGTAACTGAAGTTGCAAAATTTTTAGTGAAAAAGAATCCAGTGCTCCCAAACAGCCTGAACTTGAATAAAACTGCAAACAACAGAGCTGGAATTTTCCACGCTTTGGGGCTCTCCAAAGCTGATCTCTCGCTGTCAGCTTGAAAAAGTTCAAACAAAACCAAGTTCGGCCTCCTTAAAGTCCTGTGGGGGAGAATGCAGAAAGCCTCAGTCGTGGCTCTGCTCCTTAACTCCTGTCGTTGCTGCACTCACAGGAATGCAAATCATTACCTGAGCCCTGCAGCTGGCTGGAGGCTGCCAGAGAAGCTCGCTCTTGGCTGGAGGGTGTTCCTGACTCTCGAAATGGCAACAGAGGGTCTGTGTCTGTTTGTCTCTGCCAGTGATTTCCACCCTGCAGGATTCAGTTTTGAAGCTGAAAGATGTTTCTAATTACAAGCCTTGCCGAGGCAGGCTGGGAGCTGAGAGGCTGCGTGAATCCAGGCGAGCCGAGGAGACAGCAGAGGCTGTTGGCAGCCAGGCACGTTCCCCACTTTCTACCTGGGGTGAATCCTTTGTGGCTGCGTGCTGCAGATCTGAACGGTGCAGGCAGCACTGCCTCAGATCTGGTCCGCTTGTGTCCCAGAGCCCATCTCATACTTTGTGCCTTCATGGACTGGGAAAACAAACTGAGGAGCAGAGTGATGAGAAGGTGATTTTGCTGCTGAAGAAGCAGCTTTGTTTCAAAGCTGGAGTGCATTGCAAAGACTGGCAACTCTTGGACTCATGGCACCCTTTGCTGTGGGCTCCTTCTGGGATGCCTTCCCTTGGAGCTACTGCAAAACAGCATCAAAACACCACCCCGGATTATTCTTAGGTTCTACAGCACCTTATAAAAGCCCTAATCCTTCTGCTGAGCAGGCAGCACTGAGACTTTGCAGAAACAGACTTTCATGTGACTGTAAAATTAACTTGAGGGCCAAAATTGTAACATCTGCAGGAAACTGTGGAAACAGATGAATAACTAACTGCTAACATTATAATGAAAAATCCATGCTATAGAAAACATGAAGAAGGAGCAAAAGACTTCATGGGCCAGCTACAGTAAAAAATAAGAATATCCACACTTTTTTGCATTAATTGAAAATAATCTAAAAACACCAATAACGTTATTCATAGTATTATTAATGATCATTCAGTGTTCAAAGTTATTTAATGATGAATCCAAATACAATAAAATTAGTATGACCAGATCATAATCTATTTTTAAAAATATGAATGAGCTGTTGAAACAGCAAGCAAAAGAAATCAGCATGTGTTTGTTTGTTTGCTTGCTTTTTCCCTTATGGAATTAGTGGGTGTATTTCATTCCCAAAGCCTAGCAGAGGGTAAAAAGAGCATTTTGCCATGCATTTAATATGAGTTCTGGAGGGGTGAAAAGCTGTTCTCAATGCCAACATGAAAACTTCCCCTCTGTGTTTGTCAGTATGTGCACAGAGGATAGTGTGTATAGGGTTTAACTGCAGAGTGCTTCAGGGTAATGTTCTCATCACAGGAGAAATCATGGAGATGTTCAAGCCTCAAATAAACCCAGATTTCAAGCCTCAAATAAACCCAAACCCCACTTTGGGGAAGTGGCAGTTATACATTTGTGCTTCCCAAAGTTTGGCCAGGGTAGCTGGCTTTGAGGTTCCTGAAAATCAGGGCTCTTCCATGTGAGATTAAAGAAGAGAAACCAAGGACCATGATGTTAATGGATAACACTAAACAATATTTGTTTAAATTGCCATGTCCTTAATTATTGCTTAAATATAATGAATCTAAATAATGTGTAAGATTTTATTTTTGATCCTTATTGATCTCTGCAATGTGTCTAAACAAGTTGGGGAAAAATACAGCTGAAAAATATTATTTATCATTAAACAGTGTGTCTTACTTTAAATATCAATGTTATGGCCTCCAGCATTAGCTTTGCAGTGACTAGGAGCATAGGAGTTGTTTTTCTGTTTTGTAGACAGATCCAGCACTTGGTAAATACTTGACATTGTCTCTACAGGTACAATCTTCATTTATTTTCTGGAAGAACCCTTTGGCTTTGCATGTAGCTAACAAGAACATTACTTGCACTTTATTCCCAAATTTCAGATTCCTCTTTTTCTTCCTATTAAATGATAGCAAAGGTAAAATCTTGTTCGCCCCAAATGTAACATTTAATAAAATGGACAGTAGGTTTGCTTTGTGGAGTATTGCTGTTCTGATTCCTTTTCCTTTGTTGTAGCTCTCTTCACAGGTGTCTGGGTTTGGTGCATTGCCTCCTCTGTTATGTACAGCACTCAGCTGGCTGCCTCAAGCCTTGCAGAGGCTGACTTGGGGCACCTTTGTCCCCAGCAGGCACGGGGTGTGTCAGCAGTGTGGGAACCTCTGCAAAGAAGTTCTGGAAGAGTCCATGACAAACACAGTTTCCATTTGAAGACTGTAACTTCAATAGGAAATTATTTTCTTCCCTAGCACGGGAAAGATCAGTTTGTTACTGGGACACAGGAGAAAGCTGTCAGCAGAAGTTTATGTCTTGCATATTTATTTATCTTTTGTCCATCCCAGTGCTTACCTGCTTTTCTGAAGCCACCCACACTTACTAATCAGGAAATACACAGTACTGCTGTGCAGCCATCTGTGAATGGTTAATTTCTTTTGTCCAGCTCAAAATAACATTTTTCTTGGCATTGCCAGCAGTTTGGGTTGCAGGTTTAAATCAAGCCCTGTGCATTGCACTCCTGTCAAGCACTCTGTAGCCCCTGGTGATGGGACACTACATGGTGTCCCTCCACTCCTCATATCTTCCATAAAGCATGGGAATGGCTGTTCAGGGATGAGGCTGATTTGAGTGGCCCCTTTAGCCTAATCTGTACTAGCTGCCAGTTCATCCTGAAAGGCTTGGGACAGTGGGGGTGGGGTTAGGGTGGGTGTAACCAAGGAGAGGCTGCATGTGAACTGTTGAGGACAGAGAGTTTGGGGCTGGGCTCCCAGCAGGCACCAGCGGCAGGGGAAGCTGCAGCAGTAAGTGGCAGGCAGAGGAAAACTGGGGGCACAGCTCCAGGCACACTGAGAGGAGCTGGGAAATCTCCTCCTGTTTGCCACACAGACAAGTTTAGGCGGCCTGAGGTTCTTGCTATAGCTGGTAGAAAGCTGAGAAATTCCTTAGGAGAAAGAGTGTGATAAAATGATGGAGGGCTTTGCACAAAGGCTGGCAAGCTGCAACCAGAAGGCATATATTAATGAGAGAAAAGTTGATTCTCCTCTCTTCCATTCCTGTGAATGCCCACTGAAGTCCATGTGGGAAGTCCATGTGGGAAGGCCTAAATGGCAGGAATATCTGAAAATCACTTGCAGTTTAATTATTGTCAAAAAGCTCTAAGAAGAGTTTGAGTGGCTGAGGAGTTACACAGGCTGAATATATATCACCACAGTAAAATCCCATTAGATGCAGATGAAACAACAAGAAGGTGATAGCTGGACTACAGAATAAAATCCTATTCAAAGACTGATGTAATGTATTTTTTCATTGCAGGGCAGGAGTGAAACTTCGAGTTATTGTGTAAAGAGAGAAAGAAACTTTGGCCCTCAGGGCTGCAGTAGGAAAGATAGTTTTAAAAAAGATCATTAAAGAAAAATCCCTCTTGAAGGCTTTGATGCTTATTGATGCAAGGTACTATTTGTTCTCCTACTGAAGACAGATCTGAAAGACTCTGCAATTACTAATAAATCACTTGCAATATTGAGCAATTACCAACAATGCAATCATAAAACAGAGCAATAACTAAATAATTATATGCTTGTTAGGAGGATATGTTATTTGGCTTCTTGGAAAGAAAGGAGGAGGAGGTGAGAATACAAAAGACAGGATATTGGATACCACACAAATAGCAACAAAATACACTTTGCAGCCAGAATGCTGAGTAGTTCTAAATACGCAGGGCCAACTGCTAACCCTAGAGAAAAAAAGAGCAAGTTTAACAATTGATAAGATTTTTTTAAATAGGAAGATTAATCTGTCATAAAAAATAGTGAGTATAATGGCTGGAAAAGCTTTCTTCTGTCTCCTGGCCAAATTCTATCCAAACCCAGCCCTGAGAGTACCAACTGCCTCAATAGTACTTGCATTATTACTCATCCTACTGATAATAGGCTGCTACATCCACTGGGGTCCCAGGAGCTCCGAGGAGATCACTGCACTGCAGTCACAAAGGCATGTGTGTGCTGGTAACCAAAGCCCAGCTGGAGCCACAGGAAGCAGATTCACACACTCCAGAGAAAGCTCAAACCCTTGCTGATGCATGGAGGCCTCTCTTTCCATACCTGGTAATGGAGGGATTGGGAGTGCTTGGGTTGTAGATGTGCTGCACTGGGGTAAAAACCCCAGAGGGGTGGGGAGAAAAATGGCAAATGGGAGGCTCAGGTTTCATCAACAGAAACTGATTATGGTGGGAGAGAGAGAACATTGCTGTCATTTAGATTTTCTCCTCAATGAATCTGTGATTATTCCAGAAACAGCTGGAGAAAACATCTGCATAAATGAGCTTCTTGGAAGGAAAGGTGTGTATCAGTTACCATATGTCAGGCTGATACGCTGTTGGCTTGGCTCAGTGGTGTTCAGCTGTTGCCTTAGGTGTGAAAACTGGAATACAATGGAAAAGAATGAAGATTTTGAAATGCTGTTGGGAAATGCTAGGAAGTGCTGTAGAAGCAGAAATCACACTATGTATTGTATACACTAAAGAAAAATATCTGTTGTTGAAGAGATCAAGAAATCATAGCTGAAGGATTTTGGATATGTTCAAGGATTAAGGACCATCTGGAAAAAGGATCATGTGAGGGACTGTCTGTGGTAAAACACTAAAGGAAAGGCAGGCTGCTGTGCATGCCTGACCCAGATAGTTTTGTAGGCATAGTCTACATAAGTAGAGCACAATTTATGGAGCAGGCTGGAGACTGATACTCCTGTAAAGCACAGTGTCATTCTTGGAATATCAAGCAATCCTTTTCAGCAGTGATGGCAAAGGACAAGAGGACGGTAAAGAGAAGTAGGCTGTGAGTACTAGGAGAGCCCAGACTCCAGTAGCCAGGGGCTATGCTCCCTTCCTCCTCCTGAACAAAGGAAAGGAGGGAGGGCTCTGCTCTAATCCTCCTTCTGGCATTCATTTTAAATAAAGCCTTTGTGGTCAGAGGAGGGGAACAGACACACACTCTCCTCCTTCCGCAGCTGAAGGTAATGCAGCTGGCAACAGGCACAGCATCTCCTTCCACTGAGTCCTCTCTCCGCCCTGCTGTGTTGCTAGAGAGATTGATTTGTGATCTCAGAGACTAAAATTTCCTCTCTCTTTGAGTTTCTCCAAGGTTGATCTGGCCTGGGAGCCCACAGGTTTTCCATGTTTAGAAGAAATCTTTCAGCTTTGGGGAATGAATGGGCAAAATCGTCTAGCATCTGTAGCTCATATGACTGGACAGTAGAAAACAGCCTGAAAGGAAGAAAGGGAAAAGTCGAGAGAAAGTAAATAAAAAACTGAGAATTTATGAGAATCTTTTTTAAAGCCTGCACCTTGAGCTGTGATGTAAATGGTCTTCTCATGGAATTTGTGCTGAAATAGACATTTAAAAATCACATATATTAATTAAAATTATAGATACTGGCCAGATTACAACACATATGTTTGTGACTGCCATTAGCAGTCACAGACAATGGCTGCCGAAGAGAAACAAACAAAGCAAAAAACAAAGAAACAAACAAAAAAAACCCCAACAAAACACCACCAAAACAACTAATGAAACCCTAAGTAAAATAAATGAGTGTTAAAAGCTAGAAGTAAACAGAATCTAGAAATTACATACTATTAAATACAAGTCAGTGGTGGTCCTTGAAAGCTCACTTTTTTCTCTTGGATAATCAAAGGCCATATTGTGCCTTTAGGCACAGCTTTGAGTAAGGAGAGATGAATTAATTGCATTGCTACAGGAGTAGCCTTAGGGTGGGAAGAACAGAGAGCTGCTGTAACATCCCCTGGCTCAGATCAGTAAGCAAATGCAGCTCTGCTGTGCAGCACTTCCAAGCCACCCTGGGAAGTGAGCAGCACTCTCCTAAGTAAGGGGGACAGTGTCCAGCCTCATGGTCAGGAGAGCAAATCATCACTTTAAAGCTGTCACCAGACATGAGAGCATCCCATGGACATGGGCTCTAAAACACATAGTAAACACAAGATGTTCTGCATCAGAACTAGTTTGACAGACCCCAGGATATTAACCTGAATCTCCTTGATCAGTGCTGTAGTAAAGGGCTGAACCTTCGTTTTCTTCTCTAGCTGAAGAGGAGAATTCCTCATATGCAACTGCTAAAGATTTTTGTCCACAAATCCCTGTGAGGAAAAGGTTAAGCCTAAGTGATTTTCAGGGCAGCCTATGTGCTCCTGCACAACCTCAATTTACCATATACCCTGTTTGTACATTGAGCTACCTGGAGGTGAGCGAGATTGCCATGGAGGGGTGGCTCAGACCAAATCCCAAGTGACAATACAGAGCTGATATTATCACAGAGTTTATGAACCTCTACTTTGTAGTTTAGCTGACTACGAAGAATGAGGAGAGTCCAGAGCTGGACATGCTCTCTACCATCTCAATGCCCAATAACATTCCCTATCACAAAACACGTATTCTACAAAGTGCTGCGTCTTTCTGTGCTGCTGCAGAGTAAAAGAGGACTTTGGTCCTTCTTGAATGTCCTGGAGAAATATCTTGTTGAACCTGGACAAGATACATCACAGAGCAAGAATGAAACTCTGATGAAGTGATAAATGGCACCTTAGTGTTTGTTGGTCATGAACCACATCATCACCCTTCATACCAAATGAGGTGGAGATTGGAGTGAAGCAGAATTTAGTTGTCAAAGTGAAAACAGTGAGTAAGATTCTTTTGAGATATGTGAACACAAATAAAAAAGAAATCTAGGATTATATCCACCTATACTTTTAAGTTAGCTTCAAAAGGCTTTTCTTTCTCTCTCTATATGTCCTAGAGATTTGTATCACTAAGGTGTTTACATAACTTTGTGGCTGAGGACCATTTTAAAGAAGTCTTTAAACATGTAACTTTTATACATAAATCTCCCCCAGGGCTTCATTAAGATTTTCCTTCCCCTCTGGATTTCTCTGAACTTACCTTTGGTTTGTTTGAGGGACTAATTTCTACACCTGCCAAACTTTTAAGAATGTTAATGTCCTTTGGACCTATTTAGGCAGAGCCATCTCCTGCCCACACTGTAAGCAGAGCTTGTTATCAACAGCTTTTATGTTTAATTAACTGTAAACAAATCATTATCCGATGAGCAAAACATTCCTTTCCACACTGTGGGGTGGGGTTTGGCCCTCAGTGTTCAGCTCCTCTGCACTCAGCCTTTTCTCTTGCAGGCGTGCACCCACTGCCAGGTATCCCTGCTGCCCGTGGGAGCTGAAGGATGCCCGGGTTCTCCCGGCAGGGCTTGGTGCAGCCCTGCCCAGCTCAGGACAGGGCTGGGCCAGCTCTCCCGAACCTGTCCTGGAGTGCCAGCAGGGAGCAGGGATCCTCTCTCATCTGGAGCCCACCTAGACTAACTGAAAGTGGATTTCTCCTATCTGCTTCCAGACTTTTATTTTGATATTACAGGGGAAATAGTACTAGATATTCAAGCACACTCTTCTTTCAGATCCTTATAGAGTATGGATATTTAAAAAAAAATGTATTTCTTGAGCTAAATCAATATAGTTATATGAGAAGAAAGAAAACCTAAGGTGAACTAGGGGTGGCATCGTGAATGGAAACTGAGAATCATCTTGCTTTGCAACTCTCACAATTTCTTTATTTATTACTTCAACTTTAAATTAGGTTCGAATTAAACTTTCGCAGGAACCTGATTTTATATAGATTGTAAACAGATTTTTTTATATTGTATTTTTAAAAATTCTACTGCCTTTTCCAAGAATATTTGTTAGTTTGCTTTCCCTTTATTCACCAACATTGTACCACTGAGACTTGGCAGTGAAAGTGGTTTTATTGATTTTCATTATCCAAGCTGGAGGAAATGCAAAATATAAACAGCAGAAATTATGACCCTTTTTGCCTTTAGTAATTGAAGGGTTTACTGGTAACAACATTCAGTAAGGAGCAAACAAATACATTTTACTGTGTTACTAGAAAAAAAGGTTTGAAAAATCACAAACCAGATCTCCAGGGATTATGAGATTGATTTAAATGATAAAGTTTTTTTATTCTCTTTTCATCTGGTTCAACTTTATCCACAAATCCATTCCAGTCTCTGAAACCCTGGAACAAAACATACCTGCAATAATAACATCTTAAGGCTCTTTTAGGACTTCTTCAAGTTCCTGAACTCAGATTGAATGTATTCCTCTTACATGGTTTATTAATGGCAGAAAAGAGGCTGAGCAATAGTGCTCTAGGAGCATCTTCTTTGCCAACCCTGGCTACTGATGTCAAACAGTTAAATGCCTAACAGGTGATGGTGTAGGAAGGAGACTGCTCAGAGCCAAAAACTAAAGGTCAACATTTGTGTTGTCTTGTTAGCAGCAAAACTAGGAAAAATTCCTTCATGTTTTTAAGCAGGTTGCTTAACCAGTCCATTTCTGCTGGCACAATGATTGCAAATCTTCACTGACAATTGCTGATTGTTTTGGGGATCTTTAGATAAAGCCTCGCAGATAAAAAAGCAAAGTGCTGATTATCCTTATTGCAATTTCCAGTTATAGCAGAGAAAGTGTAAGAGCCATTCAACTTAGAACAATATGATTTCAGAAGTTTTAAATTCTACTCCTCTGGCTGGCACTGTGCTAATGCAGTGTCACTTTGGGAAGGAATGGTCAGTAGGGAGAGCAGGGATGTGAGTGGGGCTGCATTACTGGCACAGCATCTGCCCAGGTGGAAACTGCCAGCAGTACCAGTGTGACCCAGGTCAGGCATGGGGCTGTGACCACACTGCTGTCCTGTGAAACATCACAGCCAGATGGGAGCCCTGTGCTTTCAGGAGGAGGGCTGACCCAGCATAAGGGATGATGATGTTGTAAAGTGAGCTTATACCTGGTCAGCAGCTTGTGTGCTCTCTGCAGAGTTTCCCACTCATGCTCAGGAACTGAGTGTAGAGAGCTGACAGCCTGCAGCCTGTGTGGAGAGGAGCCAGAGAGGACATCAGACCACTCAGTTGTAGGACAAACTCACATGAAAAGTGCAATAAATTAGCTAAGGTAGTCATTTGGGCAAAGAACTTACCTGTGGTTGATGGAAGTAGAGGTCTCGTCTACTCCCCTTCCTGCTCCCAGCTGTTGGACCCTTCCCTTGCCCTCTAGCCTTCTCTGGGATGTGTCAGAACCTTCCCTGCATGGCCTTTCCTTGCCAACAAAGCAGAAAACAATGTTTTCCTTTTTCTTGTGTTAGTTTTCCACCAGATTGATGCACTGAAATGGCTCCTGGAGATATCCAAGAAGCATCAGGTGGGAAAGGATGATGGAAAGGGGAGAAGGCAAGAGTAGTAACACTCTGACAATGGGTTGTTAAATCTGCTCATCCCCTCTCATGAAACTGGTACCTGAATGTTATGAATATTATCTCACTGATATGTATTTGTGTCTGAAACTCAAAACCATGCTGCCTGCACAGTACTGTAACCTGATATAAATCAAAAGAAAAAGGCTGCTCTCTTGCTGTGCCATGTTCTCCCTCGGGCCAGCACAGGCTTTAAACCCCATTACAGAACTGAGTTCTGATTTCTCCTGATTTTCTGGTTTCTGCAGAACTGATTTGGCTGAAAGCTAACCTGGCAAAAAAATTAATTTCCACAGCATCTCAATGCACAGACCTACAACTGTGAGTGCTGGCACATGAAAGAAAATGGATGGGAACACACAGCTGGGGCCAGGAGGGAGCAGAAGTCCTCCTCTGGGGGGCAAAGCCAATTTATGCTGCTTATAGCATTAGCTGGATGATGATCTACTTTGAATGAAATATGATTTAGATTTCTGTCACAGAACCAAGCAGGCAGCTCCTCTTAAATGTACAAAAGTACAGTAAAAATAAGACCTCATTATTAGTCAGTTTTAAAAGTTGCTGTATTTTACTCAGAGTAAGTTTAAAATGGACATAAGGATGAGATATTGATGACATGGTTCTTAGAGGTTTTGTATGCCCAACAAGAAGTGGGTTTGGAGCTTTGGGATTTGGAAGCCTTCAGCTCACAGAGGTACATGAGGTATTTCTTTTCCAGGAAAGTATTTTTTACTCATAATTCCTGATGATTTGACTCAGGAGCAAATGATGTAGGGCACTAATAAGTAAAAATTACCCTCTTCTCTTTTTCACCATATTGCAACTCACGCTGTAGTTTCTTAAGAAGTGTTTTCTTTGAATTGCAGTTCAACACTCCTGGTCCACCCATACTTGGCTTCTTAGCCAATATGCCAATCTGACAGCTTTTCTTGTACACTGTCACCTGCATTGGAGGAACTTACTTTTGGAAAAGTGCTCCCCATCTCTGAGGAAAACAATATAATTGCCAACTCTCTGATAGACGAAAGGGTTTGTTTTTCAGAAAGTGCAGACTGAGGTCCCAGGGATAGTTACAGGTAAAACCTTGATATGTAGGTGTTAATTGTTACCAGATGGCTTCAAAGACTTTCAGACTGTTTCAGCATAAACAGATGTGTAGTTCACCCAGAACACAATAATGTCTTATTAGCAATACCATGCATAACTTTCAAACAAACACTGGCAGACAGTAAACACACTGGTGATTTCTCTGCAACCTTTCCTCACTCCCCCTTGTTGATGTGTGATAATTAAATACAATCTCAGTGTCTGTAAGATACTAAGCACACACATTTAAAGACAATCTTCTATTTCCTTTCTTTCTGGAACAGCTATAGGTCCTTATAGTCTAATCACAGGCACTTTGAAATGTGCTGCTTATGCTTCAGGTATGGTGTTGGGGAAAAAGGTGATTTAATTTTTTTCAAACTTATCAGTTGGTCTAACACAACACACTTTCTCTGTCAACAAGCTCTATCCAACTCCAGTTACAGTGCATATCACCTGCACTTTTCAGAACTTGAGAAAAAGAAAATCATACCATACTTTTTCCTCAGTATGTCAGACTTGCTTATAAACAGAGAGGGAGAATGGAGAGAGAATAAGAGAGAAGCCTTTACATTCACAGTCAATCATTAACCTATGTAACCAGACCCATACAAGCACAGGGACCCAGACTTCCCACCAGCACATCAGCAGCTGAAGTAGAGGAGTGCCCTGAACTCCTGCCTCCTGCTCCTGCTGATTCAGCTCTGAGGCTGCTGTGTGGGACTTACCATTTCTCAGGAGCAAAGAAAAAATGTGAGGAGCTGTTGCTCCCTACCCCAGGTACCCCTGTTGCTCCCTCCTTACAAACCCAGCTTACAGGACTGGCTAGGAGTTATACCAAGGCTTCTCTTTTTCTCCTTGATTATTTTCCACATGAACCACATTTGTAGCCATTCTGACTTGCTGGTCCTCCCAGCAGTTGGCAGGAATGCCCATTTAGCATGATGAGTGCTTTACACTGGTGCTGATCCACAAGAAACCACTGAGCTCTGCTCTGCTGTTGGGAGCCAGCAGTGAGCTGGCTTGGGGCTGAGCTGGCAGGGACACAGTGGTGTGTTTGAAATGACCACACAAGCTGACTGCAGGGAACCTTGCAGCTGCCCCCAGCACTGTCCTAGCTGCTCTGGAGGTGTTTCTGGCCAACAAGCTGTTATACTTTACCCATGGTGTTTTCTGAAGAAACTGAACGTTCCTGTTTCTTTGTATTGCACCTTTGCTCCTAGAGGGAAAAAGAAATTAATTTTTCTATGGCTCAAAGCATATGGGATGCTCATTTGTTCACTTGCACATGCAAACACACGTACACACTCAGGGAAAGCAGTTCTATATATGGCTTAATAGATTATTTCCCTATGATTTGCTCTGAAATGCTGCGGGCTGGTGGCAGACACTTGTGGGTTTGAAAAGGCAAGGAGGAATTTTTTACCACCTGCATCGGTCCCACATGCCACTCGTGCCTGTTCCTAAGGAACCAGGATGAACTTTCCATTTACTGGAGTTTATGTGGCTCTGTCCTCATCTCATCCCAAAACTCCTCTATTCACTTTAACCTTCAGCTTATGCTGTTCTGGCCCACTTCCACTGCAACATCTCTGGTACTGTCATTTGGTTACGTCACACAGCACAGGGCTTGGACTGCCTATTTGAATGCTAATGTGAATTGGTGGGACAGTTTTACTGCAGTAATAGTCCCCTTGTGCTGTGTGATGTCATGCTGTGGTTTAGAGGTATTTTTATACTGCCTTTGCTTTGCAGTGATTTTCAGTAATGCACATCTCTGTGGGAAGATTGATCTGTTATGATTGTACTGGTGTTGAGTATTTGTACTATGTCGTATGTGGTCTAGTGGTAGGTAAGATACAGGAAGCACTACTTGGTTACCAAGTAGTACAGAAAAGTGTACTTTGCAGAATAGCAGGTTTTTGGGGAGTGCTGCAGAGCCTCACATCCCATTTTGCAGGTTGTGTGGCTTCGCTGTACCTCATCTTGAAGGGTATGGGCTGTCACTGTCTTGGGGTGATGGGTTTCTCTGTGTATTGCTGTATCCTGTAGAGCAGATGTGGTGCTCGGGAGTGCCTGCAGGTCGCTGTGTGGTGTGGCAAGGTGCGTGTGAGGTCTCGTGTCAGTATCTGAAGGTCGGGGCAGGCAGCTGTGTGCAGGTGTTTCACAGCTTCGTGCGGCAAGGGCTGTGCTGTGGCCCTGGTCGTTGTACGACGGAGCAGGCTGGGCACAATTTCTCTCTTAGGTGTGTTCTGTGTGCCACAGGGCCTGCTCGATGCGCGAGGGATGCTCTGTTGCTACCGCGGTCCAGCCCAGCGCCGTGCAGGCGGGAGGGCTGCCCGGCCAGCCGGGCACGTAACTCTGCGTGCCCCGCAGAGCCCAGCGCTCCAGCGTCTGCATTTCCCGCCGGTGGCTGCCGGCGCGGACCGGGCTGGGTGCTGGCATAGGTGCCCCTGGATGCCCGCTCCGCACAGCGCGGCAGCGGGGGACACCCATCCTCCGGCCGCACGGGGACGGCGCCGCTGCCCAGGGCGCTGACCCGCGGCCCCTTTAAGCCCGGCCCTACTCTCCGTGCCCCGGGCGGGCGCCGCCGCCACCCGCGGCCGCCC
>VZTR01019347.1:440547-453925 GCA_013400775.1 Chaetops frenatus
AGACTTGTGTCACATGTGAACTAATATCCTTTCTGGGCGGGAGTTTGCGGTGACATGAACTCCACGAGAGACTGGTGTTTCTTGTGGGAAAAATCTCCATGGTGAGACAAGAGAGACTCTTCTTCCATTTGGACTGATGCAAGCCTATTTCAATAGTGGTAAATTGACCAGGGGTTTTCTAAGTTTGTTTCTCTGTGTTGTTGGTGAGAAGGATGGTGGTAAAGGAAGATAAATGAGGTGGGAGAAAGGAACCATCATGGGTGGGGGGCTGGGGGAGGAAGAAGAAACCACCTGGGGGTTGATTTTGATTTTGTTGTCTTTTGTTAATAAACTTTTTATCTTTGAAGTTTAGGCCTGTTTTGCATTTCTCTTAATCCTTATTCTCATGAAACCACAACACTACACTCTCGCCTGGTGTGAGCAGGCGAGCAAGCGAATGTGAAACCGCTACAAGGTGTCTATAGCACAATCATTAGGCATAAAGAGAAAAAACCCCCAAACATTTACAAAATCAAGTCTTACATACTCCCTCTTTAAAAATGAGGAAAGCAGTCCAAAGAAGTCCTGTCCAGTGCAAACAGTAATATCCCATGTATATGGTGTATTTCTTTTGTATCCAAACTCTGGAGCACCCACCTGTAGACCATTTTAGAGTTAAGGGTTGTTTCTTGTAATTTGGTCATGGCTTTATGCCTTCTCATTACCTGTGAGAGGTACTGGTAAAATAGCTAAGTGTTTTCACATTTCCCTTAAAGTGCCATGACAAGGTTCTGTCTGTCCTGTCCACCCATCACATGGATGATCTGCCTGATCTTCAGGTGATGATCTGCTGCAGAAGGGGACTGGTTGAAAAGATGCTTGTACCTGCTCTGCAGCTTGTCCTCTTGGCTGGTGTGCCTAGGGGACAGGCAGACCCCAACTTGCCTTTATAAATTTTGGTGATGTCCGTGTAATGTAGCTCCCTACTTATGTTTCTCCTCAAACTACAAGTTTTGAGGGCAGGTGGTCTTTCTTTCTTCATATTTTTTGTTAGTCTTGCAATGCCGGATGTCATTAATGGTGGTAAGACCAGAATTTCATGTTGAAGACTTGGGTTATAATTCCGTCATTTTTCCATCTTTTAAGGACTTTTACTACTGCTGAATGTAGGCACCATTCACTTGAGTTCCTGTAGGTCAGGCATTTTTTTGTTGAATGCAGTTCGTAGTGGTGCAGTTTGCCTGCTGTGACTTTTGCCCAAAATGATGATGTTGATTTTTTTTTTTTTTTTAATACTCTGTCATACTCATTTGGTGGATAGTATTTTGAGTGTTAGAAAGTTTTCCACTAACATTCTCTGCTTGCCAGTTCTTATTTCTGAGCACAAGCCAGAAGTGAAACCAGACTACAAATATAAAGGTCTAAAGACTTTGCTGTTATTGGAAGTGCTGGCTGCAGGCTGCTTTGGATACAGACCTTTTGTAAGTGATGAGTTTCATGAACAAAGAAGCTAGGTTGTGACCTGGAACTCTGCTTAACTAACTTCTTCCTCCAGAGCTTGTCAGAATTCCATGTGCCATCTAACCCTGATACTCCTGCCTGCCTGTCAGTTGTAGAACATTCTTCGTATGGATTCTTGGTTGAGCAGCTATTAAAATTCTCTGTTTTCCAGCTGCAACTTTTTCTGTAAGTCTTTCTTAATTATTTTGATAAGGATTTGGATGGAGGAATTTAATCTCAGAAATTTTTTTGATCAGTCCTAGATGTTAAACACCACAAGGCAGGACAGAAATACAGTGGTGGATAAGTAGGGTAAGCAATAAATACAGCTACTTGTGCGAGTGTGCCGGTAGCTCTTCTAGAAATAGACTTAATTCAGGGGTTCTGCAAATCTGACCAGATGTTGCTATATTGCAGGAGTTTAAGCCTAGAATGGCTCACTTGTACCCTTTCACAGGTGGTAAGGCCCTTGCAGCTGTGCAATGAAAACTGTGCCTCGCTCTATCCAGGGCAAAACCGAGTGACTTCCTCTAGCTTGTGTCGTACTTCATCATCAGTGAATTGCATGGTGGTGCTGCATTTCACCTGTATGTTTTATTAAAACTGAAACAAGCTTCTGCTTTTAAAATAAATAGTCCTGAAGTCTTCCATTCACTGCTTAAGTTATTTCTTTAAAGAAGTTTTATTTTCTTTATCTTGGTTTTTATTTGAACTGTGGGTTAGTCTACATGAAAGCCTTCTGTGTGTGGAAACCAGAAGTCATACAGGAATTTTTTTTTGCTCAGTAAAGACTTCAGAGGGCTTGCTTTTAGAAAAAAAAACCCCTTGCACTATTTGTTCAGCTTGCAGAAGAAAAATGAGGCAAATATCATATGCATCAATCAAATATTTATATATTGTGAGCTCTGTGAAATGCCATTTGTCTCCAAATCATGTTCCTTCCACTCAGACAGAGTTAAAAAGTTACTTGCTGTAACAATGATTTTTGTTAAGGTAGAATGATATTTTTTTTTTTTTGAATTAATAAAATAATTGTCTGCAGTAGGGTGTTGTCAGCAATCTATTAGATTATTTTTACAAAGTAGTTTATTTCATATCAAGTATGAGTTAATTTGTGGGAATATCTGGTCTGTTTGAGTGTGCAGCAAATGTAGCATACTTTGCTTTGACTCCAGCTTTAATTGTATTTCATTTAGGTTACTCACTCTACTGAGATTTCTATAGAAATTCTGTATCTTTCTCTACGTTGCCCCCCTGTCCCTCTCTATTTTATAGAATAGGTTACAACAGTATACTAATATATAAAATTTGCTTAATTTGCATATTTTTCAGAAGTTTGCTTTTCACAGTTGCCTTATTTAACAGGTATGTATTTTTTAAAAGTAATGTTGGAAATCTGTCATCTTCTGTTGCTGGCACCTCTCAATCCGTTCTTTGTCTGGTCAAAGAATAGAACATTGGAGAGGCGATTGCTCTCTTCAGTTGAATCTTCCCATGTCTTGTGTAGGGTGGAAAGACTTGCTGAATTTTTTCAAGGACTGAAGGGAGCTAACATACTCAGCTCCTACAGAATTAGGCTCAGTTGAAAAACCAAGCTGCTGCCAATTCACAATTAATTTTCCCCTGCTGGCTGTAATGAATGTATCCTGAACAAATGTTTCAGGAGTTCCTGGCATTATAAGCTACCAGAAGAAAACTCCCTGAAGAGCTGGAAACCTGAAATAGTTGTTTTGGGTGACAGAAAGGAGAAGGTTCATTGACATTTCAACATTGTGCATAGAGATCAGCATTTGCATGGTAGTAGTTATGATGCAGCTGTTGTTTAGATTGGAATGAAAAAGGTGCATTTTTTTTTTTGAGGAAAAAAAGAGTATGTGTGTGTGGGAAAAAAAAAAGTTTAACGTTAGGGTTTGCCTGTGATAAAATGTGACTTGTCTGTGTGATGCAGGAAGATTTGCACTTCTAAATCCAGAGAAGTCTTCTGCATTTAGAAAGTCTCCTGTAATGTTTCAGGAGCAGTTACTTGGATAGCTCTCATTCAGCTGCTGACTGATGGGAGGTACTAACTTTACTTGAAAAACCCTCATGGAAACCAGTATGCTGACTTTGTGAAGAGCAAAATTAAAAATTATTTTTTTCTCTAAATATGCATCATAGCTCATAAATACTTAGAAGAACACTCATGACCTGTGCATTTTAAATATATTACTTCTGAGGGTGTTTTCTTCCTTGTGATTACTGTTGTGTTCAATCCAGTTACTTCTTCAAACTGTCAACAGAACAGAATTGCTCTAAATGCTTCTCCTTTTCACACACTTCCACTTGGAGTAAGATGGATCAGAATATGCCAGTGTTGGCCCCTTAATCCATGAGTCTGGAAAATGTTGGTTTAGGCCATTTTCCATTTAAATTGAATTTTGTGTGTTGTGGGGGAGAAATTGCTGCAAATGAGAATGTGAAAGGAGTAGATGGTGTGCTTTTGTACATGCAGGGTGCTTTTTCTTGTTAGGCCTTTGATGTATTATTAAAAATTTACTGCTAAAGCTGGACTGTATCCTCCTCTGGTCATCCCAGGTCTCTGGTAGCTGTGCTTGCAGTGTGATTTTTTGGTTTATTTTGCTGCAGCAATATTCACTACCATTTAACTCTAAATTGTGTCCAGATACATACTTGGGTTGTCTTTATTTATATATCAGGAATTTTGCAGTTATTTATGTATCATACTCTCTCTTGTCTGGAATAACAAAACAATATATTAATTGCTATCGTCGTTCTATTAAATAAGCTGTATTCAAAGACACTAGGAAAGCACTAGGTAGATGTTTTTGGTAACTTCCTATGTTCGAAATATAAAGTACATCTGGCGGTATGCACACATTGTTTGTCCTGATTTGACACAACTATCTTTGAATGTGGTGAAAGTGGAGGAGTCTGGCTTATTGTTCATAGTGCAGTTCGTTAATGGCTGTAGATAGGAAATGAGCATCTCACTAAATAGAAGTCTTGGTCAACCTCTGACTCTTGCCTTAAGGCTTTGAGAATAGACAATTTAAAAAAAAAAACCCATCTTCTTTCCAGATGGCTGAATGCTTGATGTGTCTTTATGTTTAGCTGTCATTCAAATGTGAATGCTGTGGTGATTATAAGTGTCTTCCATTTTTCTGGTTTGAAATGATCCCTTTTATGCATTGTGTGTTTAGAGATTAACTATTTGGTTTATCAATATGGATTTTAGAGAAAAAAAACCCCTAAATCTGATTGTGTAACAAAATCCAGGATGCTGGTGTTCATGAGCAGACTTGATAGTGCAGGTCTTAGTTCCACAAGCCATGGTGCAGACCAAAGTAGTTTTGAAATGGGTTGTAACAGATTATTAACATTCTGCAAGATGTTACTGTTTCAGTTTTGAAACATCTTGTATGTGATAAGTTTCATACTAGTGGTTTTTGCTAGTGAAAAAATACTTTTCTGCGATCTGGGTAGAAAAAGTTTGATGGAGGCTTTGTGGGGTGGAATTTCTTTTAACTGGGAAGAATAAAGCTAGATTTACTTTTAAATGGTGAGTTTGAATCATATTTTTATGATGGTTGAGTTCATATTGAAAGATACAAACTACAGTTTAATGATCAAACTTAAATACTGTTGTAAGCTGAAGCACGCTTAATGGATTTTCAGGCTGTTTTTCCTGGGGGTTTTTTGTGTGTTTTTGTTTTTGAGCCTAATATCATAGTTAGTGTAAGAGATACCTTTAATAATGCAGCCAGAGCTGTTGCAGGTTCTGTAGGAGTCCAAATCACTTTGACCTTAGTGACCCTTAGACTGGTAGATTCTGATGTTAGAATTTTTTTCTATTAACTGACAATAGCCGTGTCCTTAGTAACCATTTAAAGAAGAGAATCAATTGCTTCATTGCGTGTGCTGGTTTCCTTTTCAGGCACTGCATATAGTGACAAAATTTAGTGGAAGTAGGTCCAATTACTTTGCTGAAAAGCCTTCAGCCTCTTGTGGCTGTACTTGTCAGTGACCAGCTCTCTACCTGTTTTTGTGTGTGAAAGTTGGGAACCAGATACGATCATCTCCCTTAATGAGAAGGGAACTGTTACTCTGCAAGTCCTATTGACAGTGCATTGTGCTAAAACATTCCTATAATGTAGTTAGGGCTGAGCATTCTTGTGAGTAACGGCTGTGTTAGGCCCACTTTGCTGTAGGCATATTCAGTAGATCTTTGTTTAATTTTACTTCTTGTTTCTGTTGGTGCTTGAGCATGGCATAATATGTGGTGCTAATATATGTGGGTACAGTTCTAAAACCCAAAGAGAATAAATGAGGTAGCTGACTGAAAAGTAAATTGGACTCATTTGTATCGGTGATGGATGGCATCAAGCTCCAAATGAAAATGAAGGTTGTAATGGCATCTCAGGACTGATGCAAAATACATGCAAATACAGCATTTAAACAAGTTTGCTTAACAGCTGTTTTTATTTTAACTTTATTGTGGTGTTGTACTGGCTGGATTAAGGATGTGTAAGGAGGGTTTATTTCCATGTGGCCCCCTAGCAAGCTGTGGGTTGGAGAAAGTTGCTACCAAATGGTGACTGGAACATGTGCCTCAGGTGTAATTTTTAACATTTGGGCTGAGTGTCTTACTTGACATACTTATACCTACCTGTCTGTTGTTTTCCAGTGACTTTGATGCTGCCTTCTTTTTTCCTCTTAAATCTGTGAAGATGTTTCTTCCCAGCTCTTGTGATTCTGTTTTCCTGAAGACACTTAGAGTAGCAGGAGAAAGCAGCCCTTGGGGATGAAGGGCAGGGAGAACCCTTATGCACATCAGTAGTATTAAATTTCAGTGAAAAAGGGGATAATCTCCCCCTCGTCACCATTTTTTATCTGGCCAAAATCCACTTCGTGAGTTGAGGTTAGGCATATGGCATCAAGTTCTGATGATGTATTAATTCTGGCATGTTCTGTACTTCAGTCAGGTGAAGGTGGAAGTTGTTCTCAGGAGCCTTGTTTGAGTTTCATCCAGTTCCATCACCTGGCTCTGGCAATATGTTTAAAGGTAGATGTTGTTTCAGCTGTTCACCAGGTATATTTGCTGTATCTTGGAAGTCAAATACAAAAATGTACCAACGTTGTACTGTGATGATATAAATTTTATTAATATGGCACAAAGTATGACAGATTATATAATAATCCCCACAGTGTAATATTAAGTTGCAAAATATTTGTATTACGTTTTAAACTTCCTGATTATTTTCCTTCAGACAATAGCCAAAACCATGGAAGCTGGCTGGGCTTCATGGAGTCAGGCAGTGCTTGACTATTAGTTGTGCCTTCAGAATTTTATTGACCCAATTGTTTTTTCTCCTGAGATGTAAAGGGAGGAGGGAAGCTGGTCAATTTAGTGTTTCATGTGAGAACAAAACAGGTTACAGCATCATCTGGTACACACCTGCAAACTGCATTCCAACACCTNGTTTTCATTCGTAATGAACTTGCTTCTGCCTCAAAGGAACTCTTCTTACATCTTCAAATACTTCTAATGGTTTGGTTAGTTAAAACTACCATGGCTATCTCAGTATCTTTATAGCACTGGGACTATGATTGTCCCTTATGGCTTGATTTTGGAGCACAGTCAGTGAATGTACTGTGAAAGGTCATGTATTTTCTCTGAGTGAGGAAAGAGACCCCAGGTCCACACTGAACTCCTCTCTAAGGAGAGCAATGAGCTGTGCCTGCTAGGAGGTTGTCAGAGAGCTTGGAGAGGATTGATTAAGGTTGATATGGGCCCTGGCACTGGTGGGAATTGGTGACAGATTCGGATGTGTGAGAAGTGAGCGGTGGTCTGGGCTCTGACTGGTCCTACTGACACTGCAAGTCTGGCAGTCTTTGGCAAAATTCCTCCCCAGTCTCTGGTTGGTGGTTGATTGATGCAGGAAATAGGGTGGTACTGCAGCAGAAAAGTCTTGCTGTTCTCTGTGAAGTTCCAAAAAATATCCAATGGCTTTCTAGGAGGAATTAATGATATGCTCTTATAGTTTACTACAATTTTTTGAGCTTTGTCTAAAGCTCAGTTTGTTAAAGTTTGACAGGATTCCAGCACGGTTGATCTGTGTTGTCTTGGAGGCATTTGTATTCAGGTTTGTTTAGAGTCTGGTGTTACTCAATCTCATCTTTGAAGCTCCCAGCTGCTTCTGATAAGCAGTCCCCTGTCAGCTGCAAATGCATTACTCACTTTATCAAAGAAGGACCCAACAGTTGTAAATAAAACAATCTTAGATGGTTTCTAGATACAGGGCTGAAGTGCTGGCTGCCCTTGGAGATGTGAACCATTCATCATTTTTTGTTGTAGGTCTGGTGTCCTTCAGTGCTAGGTTTGTCACAAACTTGAGTTGTGTTAATTTACAGCCAGCCTCATTTTTATCTGTAGCTCTATTGAATGTTTTGAATTTAAGGCATCATCAGTTTTTATTGGCAAAATAACAGCATTGTTCACTCACTTAACCTGGACTTTACTTTTGAAATACACTACTCTTACACATATGCTTTTCTTACGTTCTTGTTTCCCCTCTCATTTCTATGTGGAAAATGTGTGAGAGTTTGAAGGAGTAGTTTTATAGCTCTGTCTGTTCGCTTAATGTTGGATTCTAAGAAATCCTGGCTGTGGTCCTGAGCCCCCCAAGGGTTACCTTTAGGTAATCAAACAGAACGGCAGACTCGGTGCTAATTAATTACTTGCCAGGTGCCTGGAGCTGAGTAGCAGTTGTTTATTAGCATAACAATACTACTCTGAATATTGTGGATAATATTTGACATGGAGGACTTGGGATATGAAAGGTAAGCCTTAAAATGTTGTAGGTTTATTTAGAGATGTTTTGTTCTGGAACTGTTATGTTAAGTTGCACAAGGTTGAGTCTTTTGTGTTTCTGCATTGCTGAAGCAGTCTAATCTAATGGACTTGAAGAGCTAAAGGATATTCTTAGTTTATAACTGAAGATCAGTTTACATTTACGTTCTTACATTTGTGTAATTATCTTGGATTCTGTGCCTGGCATAGAGTGTGCTGCAGTTTTAACCAAGGCTTTGAAGGGGAGGTTTTGCTGTTTGTTACAAATGCAGTGTGTAGACCTCTGTCTAAATGTGTATCTCCAGCTTTCTTTGTAAAACCAAAGCAGGCGTACTTGGTCTTCACTGAAATGGTCTTAAATGCTAGAGTGTAATGTAAAGGTGGGCTACGTGATCCTCTGCTGATGTATTCTCTGCATCATATTTTATTCAGATAATACTCAAACAGCATTATTCAGGGAGTTTTTTTTCATTCACATTCAGATTCAATATAAAATCAGATGGTCTTATTTTTGAAGGGTTCCAGTGCTGTGAATCAAATAAAAGTTGGAGTGTTAGTTCAAATAATTTGGGTCATTTTTGATTTATATATCTGTGCTCTGACAAATTAAGAATTCCATGATGGGGAATTCCATCAGCAGCTTTTTCTCTTTTCTTCCTCAGACTGAGTATGGGAGATAGGTATTTTTTCCCCCTGCATATTCAACTGTCAGTATAAACCAACTCTCTCTTCTTCTTTCTGATGACAGTCAAGTACTTTCCCTGCCTTGTGAAAGATGTCCTGGTACTTTCTCAAAACATAATTTAAAGATGGCTAAAGGATGAGAAATCTTCTAGTCCCTCTCTGCAACTCTGTCCCTGAGGGCCAGGAGAGACTCACTGTCCTTCCTTTCTGCTGTGACCTACAGTATGCAAGTATCCAGTGCAAGTGGAAGAAACCTTTTTGCTGTGCTGTCCTTGGTTTATAACCTCTGTGAAGAACTTTCTCTGTATTTATGTTCAATGGCTTGTCCGCTAGGCTCTCAAGCCAGGATCTTTATCTTCAAATGTGATCTGGGACATTTTTAACAGATGAAACAGTGTGTTTGACCTGTGTGCCATGTTCCTGATAGCTCACATCTTCACCTTGAGACCTGTCTGATGTCTAAGCTTATCTTGCCATAACGAGGTGGATGTTATAACCAGTAACTTTGGGTTTCTGTCTGCCCAAGGAAAACATAATGTGTTAATTGTACATGAAAGTGAAGCAGAGAAGGAAAATAAGTACAAGAATGGAAGAAGGTTTCATATCTCCAGAATGAAGTTTGGTATATGGTGGTGTGAGGGGAACAGGTGAAGACAGAAAGAAGTGATTATCTGTCCTTGCTGTTGTGTTTTGACTACTAATCATGGTAGTACCTGGTCCTGTTAATTTCTCAGAGTGTGATAATTTGAAGATGGCTAAAGATCAAGAAATATTCTAGGTCCTTGTGGTGACTAGGGACTGACTATTGGTATTTTGGACCATTTAGTGTGTCCAAGATAAAGCTGATGGTGAGCTGTACTTGTGTGTGTTAGCCTCGTTCCAAAGACTGAAAAGGAACTCTGCTTTTTGGTTGTTGATTGTGACTGGGAAGAGCAAGAGAAGATTTTTCTGCTTTTTTCTGGATGGGTAACAGATTGTTTTTGTCACGAATCTGTGGTAGTCCACAGGCTTCATGCATGAATTGTTTGGTTGTTTTGTGCATCCTTAAGAGCCAGCAAGGTAGTGTGACTGAACTGTGCAAAAACTGCAAGGGTACTGAGATAAAGCCAACCTTTCTGACAAAGGTGGAAGTTTCTCTACTGATCTGATTAGTTCCCCTTTTGACATCAGGTTTTTAGCACCTTCAAAGACAGAAACTTTTAAAATTGAATATTTCAAGTGCTCTTATGTAAATTGCTGTTTTTTCAGAACTCCTTTCATACTTTGTACCATTTGCCTATATCACATCTAATCATGATTTGAAAAAAAAGTTATTGAGGGAAGAATACATTTTCCACAACTAATATTAAAAGAGAAAATTAATGAATCTGAACAAAAATTTAGTACGTGTGAAGAAACATGGAATGAGATTTAGTTTTTTAAATAGCTTGTTAACAGGGGATAGTTTCCTCTATTATAATTTGAAAAGAGATCTTTCTAGACAGTTGGAGAAATTGTGTTATTTTGAAGAAAATATTTTTTAATTCACCTCATACTTGACTATTTAAATGATTCCTTTTAGGAGGAGTAAAGTTTCTTCTGCATTATCTCACTGTGTGAAGAAAACTTCCAAATCTATCTAAAAATCAAAATGTGTGCTTTAGTTAGAAGCAAAGCATTGTGGGTATAATAACTTATACTGGCTTTACTTCTTGTGACTGTGCTTTGGCGTGAGGTTTGAAAGCTTGATAGACCTGCTAAATTTATTGTGGAAAGCAAAGAACTTTGTCTTCCATGTGCTCACAAGTCTGATTGCTTGGAATGAACTTCTTTCTGTTCTCCATCACTCCCCCCAGTTAAGGTAGAACTCCTCTTTGAAGATCCTTTCTTCTGCAGCTTTATTTTTATAGTACTTTATTTCATCTGGAAGACAGATTAGGAAGCATCCTTTGCAGTCACCTTTCTAAGACTATTTCTGCTGTATGGTCTTCTGTGTTTTCTGTAATTTTATTTCTGGATGCTTAAAAGCAGTTTCTCTCTGAGCAGACTACCTTGTCCTTTGCCCTTGCCTCAGCTTTAATTTCTGTCTTTGAGCTCACTCAGTATAGATCTTTCTTAAATATTAATAACTTGAGAGAATGTGTGTCACTCTAGCTGGTAGAAGGCTATAAGGAAGTTTTATCTTCTCTCTAGCATCTTGCAGCATTTTCACTTCTAATGCAAGTAGAGTCAGAGTTTTGGTGAAGGAGAACAATAGCACTATGGAATAAACAAGGAATGTTTTTTACTACCTCACTGTGTTGTAGCATGTTTCTTCTCTTCCTTGTGTTATCTAAAAGATTTCTGCTGCTTTTGAATTTCTAACTGGAAATGGTTAAAAATATGTCGGTTAATGTTATGCTATAAAGACAATGTAATTAATTAGAGGTAAGAATTTATTTTCAAGAGTGAGACCTGGAAATATGAGCTTGTAACATCCTCTGTTATGTGTAATGTAAACTGAACTCTGGAAGCTTCCTGAGCAGTGAAACTGAAATATTGCTTTTTCTTCATTTTTTGAAGTTTGTGAAAAGAGGACCCAATTTGTACTCAGTTATAGATGTGTGTGTTTGAAGTATACTAATACATGAAGCGTACTAATAGATATATATGAAGCATACTAGTTACTTCATATAGGGAGGCTTATTCAGATCAGATCTGTGCTAGGAACTGGTGCATTCAGTAATGTCTGGAACAGACTTAATCTCTTGTGCAGGTAGCTGTTCATCTGTGATTTTTACAGAAACTTCTTGTAGCTGCTTTTATTCCATGAAATGGTTATCTCTGTAACCTACAGTATTGGATGAAATGATACAGTTATACATTTGTGCATATGAAGAGAGTAGAAGTGATGTTTGTTTGCCTGCTCTACGGACAGGGTGTGGTGCATACTTGTGTTTGGTTTTTTCCTTCAGGTTTCACTTAGGTTGTACAAGGACATCAGCACATGTAGGTTATGTTGTTGCTGAGCTGTAATGTTCAGGTCCTGACTGTGATAGTGTGTTGTGTGCAAACACTTGTTTGTGATCAGATCTTGATTTTGGAAACTCAGTATTCGTATTGCTGTAAAAACAGAGCACCACCTCTACTACAGCTGCAGATGGCAGCCCTGTTGGTGGCAATTGCGATGAAGTTTGAATCAAGTACCGCGTCAGGCTTTTTCAGGGGTGGTTTTGGCAACCACCAAAAATGTTAACAAACCAAAAATTCTTAAGGCTGTTCTAATGTAGTGATAAATTTTGAGAAGGATTTAGAGATGAAGTTGGAGGCTGTGACAAATCTCATCTGTATGTTCCTCTCCAAGTTGCTTTTTGTGCTCTGAGAGTAACTAATACTTAGTGCTGTTTGGCTGTGTGTAATGATTGTGTAGCCTCAAAATGCTTATAGAAATCATTAAGTACTACTTAATATATTGAGGGAATACATCACATTGCAATTTAGAATCTAAAAATGATTAAATGGTATAATACCTATTTTACTGACCTTAACCTAAAATATCCCTTTATCAGAAAATGTTTTATGATTATGGGATTTTTAATTTTACTTTTATGTTTTCTAAATGACAGAAAACAGTGTGGCCAGAGGCCAGTCCTTCCCTCCAACTTTGACCTAGCATTTATTCTGTTGTTGTGTATGTGGAACAGGCACATATGATTTCCATTTTTTAATGCATCCTTTTTTATGCTGTATTTCATTGAAGTCTGTTTGCTCTAGTAAAGCATGGAGTGTGGAGGTACTTCTCAAATACCAGCATGAGCAGTAATTGTAAGTCATCGCTATTTCGGAATGTTTTTAGTCCATCCTATTGTTACTATATTAAATTTAAAATTCCAGTATAGGATTTGCTATTAATTTTATGCATTCTGCACAGCAGAACAAAATACAGCATCAAACAATAATTAATTATGAAATCGTTAAGTGGTGGTGTTTATTTTATTGATGGTCAGCTGAAACATATTTAAACTTGTTAGGATCTTTTGCTCACTAACAGTCAGAAATAACCAATATGGACTGTAACATTTATTTAGTATGTTGCTTAGTTTTGAGAAAAGGAGACTGATACTTTTCTGAGTTGGGACCAAAAAGAATCAAGAATGCAGTCCAACTTTCTGATACATTACAAATGTGAACCTATAGATTTATATAAAAACCTAACAACAAATGCAAGTGCTTTAATTATAGATTGATTGGTCTTTCACGTGAATGTGTGTGTGTTGACTGAAAATAAATGCGTAGAAGAATTCTTGAACCTGGTTTAGACTATTTGAACAGTGATGGTGTTGTATTAGGTGGCAAGAGCTAAGTCAGGATTCTGTGACAGCATGAATGTCAAGCCCACTTTTTAAA
>VZTR01019353.1:0-63632 GCA_013400775.1 Chaetops frenatus
TCCAGTCCCTCCCAGTTACCACATAAACCCTCCCAGCATCATCCCAGTCCCACCCTGTTCTCCCACAGATGCTCCCAGTATCATCCCAGTCTCCCACAAAGACCCTCCCAGTTCCTTCCTAGACCCTCCCAGTCCCTCCCAGTTCCCCTATAGACACTCCCAGTATAATTCCAGTACCTCCCAGTTCCCCAATAGACCCTCCCCGANACCCTCCCAGTATAATCCCAGTCCCTCCCAGTTCCCCAATAGACCCTCCCAGTTCTCCTATAGACCCTCCCAGTCACTCCCAGTTCACCCATAGACACTCCCAGTTCCCTCCCAGTTCCCTCCCTGTTCTTTCCCAGTCCCTTTCAGTTGCCCCCAGTTCCCCCATAACCCCCTCCCAGACCCTCACAGTGCTCCAAGTGCCCCCTGCCCCACCTGCCCCTGGGTCTGCAGGCACCGGCTGGGGGACCCCCCTTATATACCCCCCTCCCCCCTGCAGCTGCGTCACCCGGGGAGGGGGGGCATGGACAGACGGGTGACCTCAAGGCCACCTTACTGCCCTATAGGGACACGGTGACCCCTATGGATCTACAGCACACTCCCCAGATCCATAGGACCCTCCCTCTGCTCTGTAGTCCTGTGGGACCTTCACCACCCCATAGGGTCCAGTGACCCCTATGGACCTAAAAAACTCCACCAGCCCCATAGGAACCCTATATCTCACACCCACAGGGACCCTATAGCTCCCCTCTACCTCATAGGTGCTGCTTCCAGCTCCATAGGACTCCCCCAGCCCCACAGGGCACAACTCCAGCCCTACAGGACATGCATAGAACCCTCCTCAGCCCCACAGGGTTCCCATTACTTCCTTTCAATAGGACCCCTGCAAGTGCTTGCAGCCCCACAGAACCCACTCCCAGACACCCCTCCCCATGTCCCACGGTCCTATAGGACCCACTTCCAGCCCCATAGGACCTCTATACATTTCCCTATGGGACCCTCATAGTTTCCTCCCTTACCACAGGCCACTCCCGGGCCTTTAGGCTTTCCGTACAACCCACTTCTAGCCCCACAGAATCCCCAGAGAATGCCCATAGGGCTCCCCCAGACCCATAGGACCACCCCAGACTCACAGGATACCCCCCTTTCAGCCCCTATAGAGGCCCTCTCTAACTCCCCCTCCCCCCCACCCCCCAGTTTATTATGGGATAGATGAGGCAAGCCAAAAGACTCGCCTGGATGCCTGGGTCCTCCCGGGGATGGGGGAGGGGACAGACGGACAAAGGACAGGTGTGACCCCCCCTTCCCTCTCCAAGGGAACTCAGGCATCTGTGCCCCTCCTCCCATCCCTTTGTTCCCTCTCCCTCCCCCCACAATGGGATATTTTTGGGACATCCTCCCCCCACAACCCCTGACATCTGATCAGCTTGTGACGCCAGTGGGGCTGTGGGGCACCTTCACCTCATAACCATATATGGGGCTGGCCCTACAGGTTCCCCTTCCCCCCCTCAGCCCCCATAGCTCACCTAAGAATAGACAGGGGCACCCAGGCATCCAGGCCCCATCAATCCCATTAGATGCCCTATAGAGGACCATTTTCCTGATTTTCCCCAAAGTTTCCTGATTTTTGCCCAAATGTACTTGTTTTTCCCCTGATTTTCCTAGAAATTTGCCACAATTTTCCTTGGTTTCCCTCTGCTTTCCCTATATTTCCATCGATTTGCCCTGAATTTCCTTGGTGTCCCCTAATTTTCCTAATTTTTCCATATTTTTCCCCAAATGTCCTTATTTCTTCCTGCAATTTGCCCCAAATTTCCTTGTTTTCCCCTTGATTTCCCCATATTACTGCCAAATTTCGTTTTCCCCAATTTCCTCCTAATTCCCTCATTTTGCTAATTTTCCCTCTATTTCCCCTAATTTCCCCTAATTTTCCTTATTTTGACATTTACACCTAAATTTCCTCTTATTCTCCCTGAATTTTCCCTAATCTCCCTCAATTTGCCCCACTTCCCCCCAAGTTTTCCTTTATTCCCCCTACACTTCCCTCAATTTCCATACACTTTCCCTGATTCCCCTAAGGTATCTCATTTTTCCCAAATTTCCCCAAATTTTCCTCAATCCCCTCTAATTTTCAAAAAATTTCACCCATTTCTCCTATTTTTTCCTGAATATAATTTCCCTAATTTCCCCTAAATGAAATTTATCTCCCCAATTTACCAATTTTTTCATATACTCCTCCTCATTTTTATTACTTTCTCCATATTTCCCCTAATTCCATCCTGCTTTGCCCCAATCTCCCCTAATTTTCCCCCATTTGCCTGAATTTCCCCTATTTTCCTCACAATTTCCACAGTTTTCTCAATTGCACCCTAATTGCCCTGATTTTCCCCAACTTTTTTGCAACTCACCTTGTTTTCTCCATATTTTACCTAATTTGCTTCAACGCTTTGTTGGATATGGGAGGGGGGGAGGGGAATAGCGACAAGGATGAGTGAAGAAAAGGCTCAGGTACTTAATGCCTCCTCAGCTTCACTCTTTACTAGTAAGAGCACTTGTTCTCAGCATACCCAGGAGCCTGAACTGGAAGACTGGGATGAGAACAAGGCAGCCAAGGGCTGTACCACTCAGGCATTTCCCTCCCAGACATCCCCTCCCCTGAAATGCGCTCCTGGTCCTGCAGAAGCTCCTCATCCTCCCAGGACAGGTGAGGTCGGCTACTGCCTCTCCCTTGGCTCAACAGCACTTGACTTGGACTTGGTTTTGCCTGACAGAGCTGGAGCTTTCCTTGACTTTAGTTTTGGCAATTCAGCCTTTTGTGCCTCTCCAGACAAAACCTCTCTGGGCTTCCATCCCCCTCCCGCCCCCATCCACTCTCTAATGAAAGGGCTTCCTTTCCTGGTGCTTCCTCAGTGCCAAGAGCAGTCTCATCTATTCCATTGGACTATTTGTGTTCCCTGACCACCACACCGAGCTGTTTCTGTGCTGCCCCATCTGCCATCCTGCCTTCCATGTGAGCCAAGTGCAGCACAGCTGCCAGCAGAGCCACCTCCCACCCGCCCCAGCCGTGCTCCCCTGCCCATTTGTATCCCCGGCACAATGGCCTTGCACTCAGTCTGGGGAAGATAAATGGGATCTATCGCCAGATTGAGCTGACCCAACACCTTCTCCTCTTCACCAGGATCCCTGTGGGACCTGGCCCAAGACAGGCAGGGACTGTGGCTCAGGTTCCATGGTGGCCCAGCACCCGGAGCCCGAGGTAGTTCAAAAAGCCAAAGGGCTCCTTCTGAAATGAGAAGGGGAAGTGAGTAGCTTTTTCCTCTGTGGTGTGTGACTGCTGCCAGGGCAGTGCCACAGAGATCCGACCACAGCAACACGTGTAAACACAGACTGCTGAGACTCCTTTCTTTATGGTACTCCCTTGAGGAGGACCCAAGACATGGTTGGAGAGGAAGGTACAACTAAGGCAACTCTAATTCCTGTGATGGCACTCTGTTCCTCCATCAGGAAGTGTGAGACAACAGGAAAAGGAAGTGTGGCCATAAACAGGGCCTGTTTCATCAGCAGCAGCCTTTTGGCTGGCTATGACTGGAAACTAGAGGAGAATACGTGCTGGAGGGAGGAGAGAAACCTCTCTGTCAAGACTTCTGCAGCTTGCCCTTCCCCAAAACTCCAGTAAAGCCTGGAGCCCCAGCCTGCTTCAAATGTGGCAACAGCCTTAGTGCTGCCATCATGGATGGAGTCCTGCACTTCACTCTCAAAAGAAGGGACAGTGGATTTTATTGATACAAGAGTGAATTAATGAAGTTCAGTAGCAAGTGTGACAGTGACTTAACAAGTCTCAAGGTTGGAGCTTCACTCAGTGCCTCTCTTGTTTTCTGCAGGCCAAGAAAAAGGGAGCACTGGAGTCACGGGAAGGCAGTTCCTATAGAAAACAGCCATGGAAACCACAGATGTGCAGCTTTTTCTTTTAAAAGCAGTCTCCAGGCAGGCTGCTGTGAGCTCAGAGGCACCCGACAGGTGCCCAGCATTCTGATCCAGTGCTCGTCTGCCCAGTCTGGTCTCACAGTCCCTGCTGCGCCTGTAGCTCGGGCAGAGACAGGCAAGGCTGCAAGGCACAAAGAGCAAGGGAAAGCTGCTTCTCTTGCCAAGTGTTTCCTATCAACAACAGTGCTCTCCTCTGCTTTCTTGCTTGTTCCCCTCCCTCAACACTGGTCCTACTGAATGCCCTGCCCCACTCTCTCTCCTTGCACCAGTCTTTTGGGGCGCTCTACAAAAACCCCTCCCTGCCCACCTGCACTCAAAGCAGTTTTGCTCACAGCTGAATTTCTGGAATGACACCAGAAGGTTGGGGCAGCATGACTCTAGTGCTGATCAAAACCAAAAGACTCAAGTCTTCATGCCAAGACAGTGCTTTGCTTCAAAGTCTCAGTTCTGCTGCAGCACTGCTCTCTGTCAGCCGTGTGCAACACTGCAGACTGTGGGGACACCTCTGTTGAGTCCAGCTGACCTTTGCCTGAATGGCCACAGTGGCCACGGGGTGACCAGAGGGTGGCCATCCACAGCCCTGACCACAGGCTGTGAGTGGGATGCACTGTGTGCTCTGGCAGCAGAACCAGCCTTGGCCTGAAGAAACCCCAACATCCCCTGGTGTCGATGGGGTCAAACACAGAAGGAGACACAGGCCTGGCACACTGCTGCCTCCTCTGGAGGCCTTTTCCACCAAGCTGTCCCACATGGTAAACACCTGTCAGACACATGCCAAAGTCCTCCTTACGCTTGGAACTCAGTCTAAGATGGGCTCATGCCTCAGGGTGTCTGCTCTTCTTTCTGTGGTCACGATGGCGCTACAGGGACTGCAACAGGTGGACATCCCCTACCCTAGAACCTGCTCCTGGTCCTCCTCAACCTGCTGGGTCAGTTGATATTGGCTACTGCCTCCCCCTCAGCTTCAGAGAACTGGCTTAGCCCTCCTGGGGAAGTTAAGCCCCCACTTCCTCTGAGGCAGGGGACACTGGCACATCCCTGTCAGCAGCTTTTTGCTCTTGTCTGGGCTCCTCTGGTCACAGCAGGGGAAGTGGACCAAGATGGAACAGAGCCCTGGGGATATCCTAATGCACCACCCTGAGGTGTGAGCAGCCAAGAGACTCCTTGAAAAAGACCAGGCAGACAAGCAGCACCAGGGTCACTGTCTTCAGAGCCTTTGTTTTCCTGAAGGGCAGCAAGGAAGAAAAGCACCTTGAAGCCTTCAGTACCCATGCAGTTCAGCAGCAGACACAAGAGCAGCAGCAGGGACTCCAGGTCTTGAACAGCTTGGATCAGCCTGGTCCTGCACAAGCCTGAGTCAGTTGTAGAGTTGTCACCAAGCTGTCACCACAGGTCATCTGGAAAGGCAAATGTTTGGCACCATTTTGTTAGGGACGAAGGGCTCTGGCTCCAAAGGAGGATAAGGAGCTACAACAAAACCTATGGCCAGATCCCTCATCTGTGGGGGTGGAGAGGAGTTCTTTGGAAATGGAAGGGACATAATGAACACCCATTCCTCCTGTCACCATCCCATTGGTACCTGTGCTGTTGCTGTTCTCCCCTCCATCTCAAAAGAAGGGTCAGCCTAGTGCCGTTATAGTTCAACAGCCAGCAGGGCCTGTGCTTCTCCTCTCCAGCAGCATTTCTTTACTCTGTTGAAGTTTGTCAGTGACACCAAACTGAGTGGGGAAATGGACCCTTTGGAAAGGAGAGATGCCCTGCAGGAGCACCTGGATATTGGGAGAATGCAAGAACTTTATGAAGTTCAACAAGGACAAGTGTAAGATCTTGCACCAGGGAAAACATGATCCAGGAGTGAAGCATAGGCTGGAATCTACCTGGATGGCAAACTGCTGTGTGCAAAGGGACCTGGGGTGGGGTGGGGGCTGGTGGACAAGCAGCTCAATATGGGTGAACAGTGCAGAGAAAGTTAAAAGGATGCTGAGTTACATCAAAAACGACGTCACCAGCAGAGGCAGAGGAGTCATTATCCCATTTCATACAGCACTCATCAGGCCACACCTGGAATACCATTTAGTTTTGGTCCCCCATATGGAAAACTGATGTGGATGGGCTGGAGAGGGTCCAGAAGAGGGCTGCTAAGATGACCCAGTGACTGGAAAGCCTGACATATGAAGAGAGGCTGGGTTTGTTCAGTGGGAAGTGGGTTTGTTCAGTGGGAAGCAGGTTTGTTCAGACTTGAGAAAAAGAAGCTTACAAGAGACTTTATTACCATGTTCAAGTATTTGAAGGGTAGCCACAAAGAAGATGGAGATTCTCTATTTACAAGAATCCCATGGAAAGGATGAGGGGTAATGGGTAAAAGTTACTGCTAGAGGGGATTCTGTTTCACCACAAGAGAAACATTTTTCCCAGTGAGAATAATCAGCCATTGGAATTATCTCCCCCGGGAAGCAGTGGATTCCCCAACCCTGGATACATTTAAGATCCAGCTGGGCAAGGTGCCTGGGCCAACTTGCCTAGACAATGCTTTGACAAGAAAGGTTGGATCATCCTGTCTGGAATTCTCTGGTTCTATGACTCTATGACATGTATCAGAAGCAGATAGGGAACAATTTGCTTCCACTAGCAGGCATTCCACTATATACATTTACTCCTTTTGTTGACATTTTAATCAGTCTGACCATTGCTGTTTTGTCGAAAGAACTGGAAACATTCCCTTTGCCACAGGAGGTCACTGTTGGGCAGTGTATGTGCGCACGTGGCAGTGATAAGCACTATCGTTCCGCTTTTGAAAAGAAGCTGTTACCAGCTTAAAAAGGTCTGGCAGGGACTGAACCCTTGGCCCAGGGAAAGAACATAAAATTGCATTGCCAAAACCTATTCTTAAACCTATGCTTGCTGGTAAACCAGTACCTCTGGGTGTAGCATGTGAGAAACCTGTGCAGTGGTTTGCCACCAGATTTTGCTACACAGCCAGTAACACAAAAGGTGACAGTCGGGTGACTTTTAAAATAAATTAACACAGAAATGTTGTCTTGGGCATGGAGTTAAGTGGACTTTGCACTAACTCTGTTGACCTCAGAGTAGTGGTGTAGGGGGAAGATGAAGCAGGTTGTTTAAAAAAATGGTGTCACTAATTGGGAAATTAATTTATCAGAGGCCATGCAATTCTTAAAATCCTGCCAGACAGCAACTGGTAGTTACTGTGTAAAAGTTTTGAACAATCTCTTGTGCTAAACCAACAGCAACAGGATGCTTTGAGCACCTCAGTGTAGCACCCAGGACACCAGGTGAAAATTCACCACTGTTGCTCTGAAAACACTGGGTTACTTTGCAGTGGGTTTGAGGGAAAGGAACATAGGAAATGAAAGTGAAATTTATCATTACAGAGTAAATATAGTCCAAGTTATAGGTCTTTCCCATTCTCAAGGAGCCACTGATGTCCTGGACAAATGAATGAAAGATACCATTTGTCTTGTTTGCTGTGGAAAGTGTCCATCTAGCAAGTACAGTACCTATTCATTGGAACTACAGCAACACTCCCTGTGGTGGGGTGTTATCACCAGAAAGAATGTTGAATCTAGAATCTAGAAAGTCAGTATCCTTCAAATATCAAACAAGCTTGGGCCTTCCATTGGGAATTCTCAGATGCTGTTAGAGAAATTTTGATGCACAATGCAATAATCAAGCATACCTATGGATGATAGTAGAATCAGGCACACCTTTTCCATGACATAGAGTAAGAGGACCAGTACATTCAAAACCCGCTAGTGAGGTGGCAAGAATCAGACCTGACTGCCCATACCTTACATTTGTTTAAAGACCTCTCCCAGAATCTGGCAACCTGGACTTGGGTGGAGAAATTAATAGATTATAAAGAACTCCCCAAAACAATCACAACACTGTTGAAGCTCTTGCTCTCCTGTGTAGGTTTTTCCTCTTGCACACTTGTATGCATGTGAAATAACAGATGACACAACAAGTGATGGTGATGCCTGTTCTGGGAAACAGAACCATTAGAATTCATTGTAAGTCTGTGAGCCATCAAGGTTGTGTGCCACAGGGGGCAGTACGAAATTTGAAATTTCCCTGATTCCCATTCCCGCTACTACAGCAGTAATAGTTACTCAATTATTTCCAAAAGGATTTGAAGATTTTACTCTGGAGTTTTTTGGATCTTCCCTCAGGACTGATGAGACAACATTAGCTCAAATGTAATCCCATTGCTCATAATGGATAGTACTTACGTGTCAGCACTGGTGCTGACCCACCAGAACACCTGCAGAGTTAGGAATCTTTCTGGAGGATTAAAAACAGTTGGATTGGGCACAGGAGCATTGGACTCTATCATTTCAGAAATCCTTAACAAGTAAGTATTCAGTCTAGAACTATTAAGCAGACAAGCTATAATTGATCAGACCCTGGATATAAAAATGGCAAGGATGCAACTACCGACACCTTGATAATTAGCCTAAACCCTTGGAGAAGGCTCCAGAAGATTTTCAAAGAAAGGGATGCTGGTGTTCACAAATCTGTTTCAAATTTCAGCAGTGCCATTGCTTGCTTTTTCTTGCAAAACTTTCTTATAAATGAATATGAACTGCAAGCCCACTGGATCCATAATGGGACTCTAGTGATGTTAGGGACTCAGTTATCTGGATGGATGCCAGTATTGTAGCCTCCATTTATCAAAGCTCAGGAGTAGCAAGCAAAAATAGTCTGTTGGGTAGATCTGTTTAGCACCACAGCATAAGTAGGGAAAGTGAAAATGAAGCCATTTACACACTCCATTCCCTGTTATTGTAGCCAATAGAATGTGGCTGACAGTTCAAGGGGACAAATACATGGATAACAAAGGTAACCTAGTCAATACTCATGGATATGAAATGGGGAAAGCACTAACAGTACTGCCCTGAACATTTAGAACTGCAATGCTCTTGTACAAATAACATGGCCTCAGATAACTGCTATTTAGGCTCTAAGTGTGTGATCCCTGCATGGTTGTACTTAAGTAAAAATTGGGTTGTATACGTATTTGGTTTGCTTTGTGATGTTTCCTGTAATGACAGGATGACTTTATAGAAACTAAAAATCTAATTCATGTTTTTGCTGCTGGAATACTATCTTACAACTTGGACAGGACCCTTAGGAACATTATGGTGCACGGTACATTCTCAAATGGAAGAACTGAAAATTTTAGTCAACAAATATGAGAAAACACTTGCTTATATCTTTCTATCAGGCATGATACTGATCAGACTGTCAAGACTGTACCAGGAGTTGAACAAACTGCTAAATATCATTGGTATGAGATTTTTATGGATTATGCACCATCTGCAACTGGCATATTGCATCTTAGGTTGAAACTCAGGATCATTGTATTGTTTTTCTGTATTTTATTTGTTTCATGCGTCCAGATTTAGTGCTAACATCATGCTGAAAGCATGTTATCTAATAATAAACTGTGATGCTAGACTTTGCCATGGAAGTGCTCAAAGCTTTCACCTACCCTCTCCCACACTGAGGCAGGAAGAGTAGCAGTACCTCACCCACTGTACCGTGGGACTTACCAGACTTTTTGCCTGTACTTGAGTGGTGAAGTGTGGGTGATTACTTGACTCCTGCCCAGGTTTTGGCCTAACACGGCTCATGCTAAAGCCTGATGTATGGCAGTAGCAGTACCACTAAGCTAAAGTGAGAGCAACACATCCACTGGCTGAGAGAGTGAATTTGTGAGTTATTGCCTTTGTCAGCTAATGAATTTGTGAATTAGTGAAAGTATGAAGTAGGGAGTTATCAACTAGACTAGTCTGCTGAGAGAGGATTGGGCCCTTGTTTGATTTTTACCTAATGAGGTAATGAAATTCAGATTGGCACACAAGACAGCATTGTCCTTTAAATTTGAGAGATCCAAATGAGCTCTGGCATGCATGTCATCCAGAATCTGCTATGTGACTTTGCTGGCAGTCCACTGTTTGTTCCTTTAGCAAGGGATAGGTTTTCATTCAACTTTCTATGCCCTAAGTATTGCTTAGCTACAATAGGACAGAAATATTTATAGGGAGCTGATACCTGTAATAGTACCGTGAAATTTGTCATTGTATGTTGACAACAAAAGAAAACTTATTTCTACTTTTGTCAAGCTCTGATGACAAGCTATGGTTTGTTCTCTTCTTTCTATAATCCCATAAAATTAAAGATAGCAATTTATTGGTACAGGGAGAAAAGAGAAAAGATGAGAGGAATGGAAGAGCTTTGCATTTCTTAGCTTCATTTCCTATTTTTGTGCTGGGCGGCTCACTGAGATATCAGCTTTCACTGAACAAAAAAATTCCTTCCTGAGAGACTGGAGTCATGCCATCGTTCTGCTTCTTGCTTGACAAGTGTATATTAACTTAAATGGTTTGTTTCATCTGCTCCTTATGGTGCTTTTGTATTAACAACAAGTGATGATTAAGAAAGGTCTCTTTTCTTTTTTATCCCAACTTTAGAAGTCACGATCACAGACACATTGTATGGTGATAAGGTATATAATCTTTACATGTTTTTTTCCTACTAAAAGAATTAGAAAGTTAGTCATGTGCTAAATAAAATCCTTTATTTCAATAGAAACACTACAGAAAAGCATAGTCAAGTTCTTAATTTTCCATACATGTATGTCTTTTTTTCCTGTGACACCCTAAGCCATTCATAATTAATGTTTCTCATTTTTTAAGAAATGTAACTTTTTTACAGTTAGGTGAATGAAAGCATGTCAGTTTTCAATGTAGAATAGTTTTCTTGAGATAAATTATGTATTTTATCAAATTATTTTCAACAAGCTTTTTTTTTACCCTTAGAATTAATTTTATAGTATCATTGGGGTTTATGTCAGGAAGCGATTGCTCCTGAGCCAGCTACTCACATTGCAAAAATTGTGCTCAGACACTTTTTTCAGCTCACCCTGGACAAGCTGGAAGTGCTGACAGGACAGGAGAGCTGTGGCTGGTCTTTATTCAAAGAAAAGCTTTTAAAAGATAATAAACACATTACCTTCACAGAGTCAAGCCCCACTCCAGCCCCTTGAACTAGAAATTAAGGGTGGGACAGGGCAGCATTCTGGTCAGGACAAGAAGAACAACAACAAGCTGTGCCAAGAAATGGAAAACACAGGAAAAAAGGTGATCTGTTCCATTCATCACCCCAGGTAGTATTTCTCCTATATCACAAACTGAAACTGTAGTCAAGGAGTAGGAAATGTGGGAAAGAAGGGGTGATTCTTGCACTGGTGGGAACTGTTTTGCATGGGAATCCACCATAACAAGGGTATTGGTGTTTGCAGAGACAAGGCCATGGCCACAGCAGCATGAGCAAGGCAAGGGGAGCTGCTGCCTGGGCAGCTGAGTGTGGGCTTGCCCAGCTCTGAGAAAAGATAGGAGCTCTTGCTCCTATCAGCAGACAAGAGCCACAGCAATACCACTCACTCGGGCCTGTGGTGAAGCAGCTACAGGCTCTTTCAAAGAGCTGGGCTGATTTATAACCTTAGATCTGATTTAAAACTCCAGAGATGCAGCTCTTTCTCCCACCATTCAGCCATCAGGTTGTTTTTCAGCTGCAGCTACCTCGTGCTATCCACATGTTTGTTTTCTCCAAAGACACACCTGGGCAGCAGGAAGCTGATGTTGAACAGTATTGGTGATCAGGAACTAGGCAATGCTCAGCTGTGATGGACCAGAGAGGGAGGATTGAGCTGCTGGGACCCCTCCATAGTGACCCCTTTTTTCAAGACAACTTTGTTGAATAGTGTGGCTGTTGAAATAAAGCTGACTCAGAGCAGGGGCAGCTTTTGCTGGGTGAGCTCCCTGGCAGCAGGTGCTTGGAAAAAGGTTTTCACCCACAGCTTTTTATCTGTAAAGAAATTGCAGATGGCACCTGGAACAAGATGATGCTTGTCAGTATTATTCAGATTGTACCTCAACTACACTTTTTGTGATGCAAGATTAGTCACTTTCTGCTTAATTTCTTCCTTTTAAATGAAGATTCTAAATCACTCCCTTGTTTCAGCTGCTGCAGATTTTAACTGGTACAACATGAAATCATCTGGGAGAGGTCTTCTGTTTTCTTGGTTAAAAGATTCAGGCAGAAAAATTTAAGTCATAGCAAAATTATCAGGTGTAAGGACATGTTTATTTTTGGTTTGCACAAGAGCAACTTTCTCTTCAGGTTTAAAATCTGTGCCCTCTGCTCAATACACTAAGTTTCTGTTCATTAACAGTTTCCTATTTCTTCTGTCCAATAAAACATAGTTAGTCCAATAAGAAATAAACTACTTTCTCCTAGTTGTCAAGAAGTTTTCATTTTATTTAAGTAGTACCCAACTACCAAGTTCCCCAGGAACTGGTTTTGGGTTCCATCTACAAAACACATACAATCTTTACTTTTCAGTCTTAAAAGCCTGAGGGAAATGGAAATAAATCCAAAATTTCTCAAGATTGTCTCAAAGGAAACAATAAATTTGAAAGGCTTAAAGGGCTTGCTTGAAGCTGCTGTTGCCTACCTTTGTTTTGAGTGAAACTGAACCTGCCCTCACTGAAAGATCTGGACCATGGGATTCTCTCCAGGAAACACATTTATAAAAACTTTAATGATAAGTGCTGTCAGAGTTCTGAAATATTTGTAATGAATCATTCAGTGCTACATATCAGCCTACTCTTCTCCCACTGAGTCATAGTTTTCAGTAGGAGTAAGCATGGGCAAAATGAAATTTTATTATCCCCCTTTTGCCTTTCTCTGACGACTGGTCTACTGAACATCAGAGTTAATTAAAAGGCTGCTAGCAGGAATTGAATTTGGTGATATAAAAAGGGCAGCTATCATCAGCTTCAGTGGTAATTGTAATAAGGAGAACACACAGGAAAGGCCCTCAGTGCCAGATACAATATGTAGATAAATCTCAGGGTATCAAGGTTCAAAATTACAGATGAGAAAACATCTGCTCAGTTGCTAGCTGAACTTGAAAACACTTGAAATTCACTAGCCATCTCCCAGAGAAGTTTCAAGGTTCTATATATCCTACAACTGAAGTTCTGCATCTCCTAAGATATCTCTTGGCTAAAATGGGAAAGAACAGCAGTGAAGTCCCAAGCTATGCACAGTTTTCCCTTGGACAGTGGTGTTGGTGTCCATCCTTCTGTCATGAACTTGTGCTTCACTCACAAAAGTAGCCAAGTCTTACAGCTGCAGGGAGGAGGTGAATCCCATGGTGCATATGTATTACCAGATGATAATGCCAAACTTGTGGAGCCAAGAGGAAAAAAGTAAGAATAACCTGGAGTCTGTGGATCTCTAAGAAAATTGTATTTCTGCTTTAGCAGAGAACTGAATCCAAAAGTCCCACTACCAGGCAAAAAACTTTGGGCAGGAAGTTTTAGGCCTTCAGCCTTGCTTGCTTCAGAACCCCTGAGTCCCAGCTCTATCTGCAGCTACAGAAGATGTGCTCAGGAGCAGTGCCGACACTTTCAGCAAACCCTCTGGAAAAAAAATTAAAAATGCATTGCCATTCTGCAATCACTCAGGTGCCTTATGCTATTCACGGAGAAAGACAGGTTTTTTGTTCTCTTATTGACATTAGTTTCTTGGTAAACATGCTGGATTTGAGGGCTGTTTTGTGAAGTGTCTGATCATCCTCATGCAATGCACAGGAATCACAAGTATGTAGCTATGATAGCTTATCTTTCTAGGGCGGGCATTTAAATCCCAGCTTCTAGAGCTATTTTTTGTAAACTTCAAAGTATGGAATGCATCATTTACTAGCATTAAAGACCTGAGTACACAGCATCCCTGTATTATCTTCAAAATGTTTGTGTGGTCTCAGGCAAACAAGAACTTTTACCAAAAAAACTATAGGGAAAAAACCCAACACTGCAAAATGCCCAACTGCTTCTAAAATGGCATCCTGTAAGGAGCTGGTATAGAAACAGGATAATAAAAAGATGCCAGCAAATTCTCTGGGCTGACTCACAATGAGGAAGGTTTTTAGAAATTCTTCAGATCCTGTTTCACTTTCATCATGTTCAAGTACAATCCTTTCAATAACTTGGTTTCACTGACTCCAAAAAATGAGTATCTGTACTTTACCTTCTCCATGCAGTCCTGGAGCCTTGATTAAGGATAGTCTCTGATACATCAGAATAGTTTAGATTCATGGACAGGAGCTAAGGCAATGGCAGTACAGAGATGTTGAGTAAACATGTACTTTCTGTTGCTCTTATTTAGATAGTGCTGTTCCTGCCTTGGCTTGAAGGAATAAACATGATATAGATGACAAAGTCTGAAAGATTGAGCCTCACATTTATGAAACCGGCATTCATGTCTAGCACTGTACAAGTGTTTTACAACAAACTAGAGTTGTACCAAAGGACCATCTTCTGTGCAAAGTACCAGTAGAGGTACCTCAGCTGCACCTGTCAAACACAGATACACAATTGGAACAGTTTGCTCAAAGGTGAGGTGGAGTTTCCATTTTAAAAAATATTCAAAACATAGTGGAGAAGATCCTGGCCAACCTGATCTAAGCTGACCTAACTCAGGGAAGCTGGTAGAGGGACAATAGATGACTTCCAGACATCCCTTCCAACATGTATTATTTTATGAATTTCTGAATTAGTGTAACCATCTGGTGGAGCAGGAGAGCAATAAACAAGAGACTTGGTACTAGTGAGAGCAAGGTGCTGGTTCTGAGCTGTTTTTAGGTCATTTTAAGCTGTGTTAAGATACAGCTGGATGGGAACTAGTTTTAATCAAGGCAGCTATGTGGGCAGGAGCAAGGTCTGAGGCCTGCTGGTGTTGATGCATTTCATCAGCATAGCCTTGAGCATTCTGCTGGAATGAGTCCACTCATATGAAAGGTGAAGCCAGACATTTGGAAGGCACCTCTGAAAATCACTTGTCCCAAACCCTTCTGTGAGCAGAAGAAATTCGAAGTTAAATTTCATGTAATTTCAATATGTTTTATATGAACGAGGTCCTCAAGTTAAAAGAAAATCAGAAGTGGTATTCACCTCTTATCTTTCAGTGTTGCAAGGAAATTTAGAATGACTTCATATATTTTGTTACTTACCTTAGCACACTGAAATGAAAAAATGCAAATAAATATTGAGTAACAGACTAGAAGTCATTTGCTGTGACTAAAGAGATAACAGATCATATCTAAGTTATTGCTGACATTTGATAGGTCTCATTTTAATTTGATTAATGGAATGTGCTTGTATCAGGAATGATCAACTCTGACAGAAATATGGAAAGAAGCTGAAATCTTTCCATAAGTCCAAGTATTAGAGATGCTTATGAATTAAGAATATTTAGTAGTAACTATCAAGAACTGCAGAAAAAAAGTAAAGCTAAAAATGCAATGCTGAAGTAAAGAAGAAACTGATGGAATTATGAGCTATAAGTCTAAGATCAATATATTATTTGAATAATTTTGTATCTGAATTAATTTCAAAAACATTGTGGGGATTTTTGGGAAAAAATCTGCAGCTGGGAACAAACCAGATTCCAGTTCTGGGCAAGTTTAAATCTCTGTGAGTCCTAATGTTTCTCTTTGACAGCTGCTGAATAATTTATAGAATGACATCTTCTTTGTTTACATCTAAAAATAGTACTAGTAATTTAATAGCAAGTATAAATATTTTCATTCAAAATATCACTGATGCCCTTTCTGAAGAGGAACCTTATCTGTCTCTGTACTTGAACAATAGAAGAACTATATAGATGGTCTGTTTGGGTGTAGGAGTCAGTGAAAAGGTTTTCCAGAGGGCCTTTGGGGAGCCAAGAGATTAACATGTACACAGAGTCCTGTGGCTGATCTCCCTCTGTTAGCAAAAGGAACTGATGGTAGGATGCCTTCTTTCACTCACTCATCTGTTTCAGTAAAGACAGTTCAAAAGGTAAACTTTTCCTGAATATGCTGGGAACTAACTGCTAAGAGTTTCCTTGTTTATGACACAAAATCTTCTTGGTCAGTGCTGCTGAGAGGGCTCTTTCTCCTCAGTTCTCACCATTTGCAGGCTGTTGTCTCAGCTTTGTCCTTGGTGTACAGGTGGTAACAAGTGTTTATGGCTGGCTGGTACTGCAGGAGGAAGTGGGACACTTCTGAGCATTCTCTCTGCTGGTAATGCTGATGGAAAGGATGCTGTGATTGCTCTGCACATTGCTAGGCCATTGCAGGACACATGAAACCATAGCTAAAGGGGGTTCCACGTACCTGGAGAAAGGAAATTACAGCTTTGGGTACTACAATACTTTACTTCTCTCATTAATTTTTTGCATCTTTTGCTAGTATGATTCCTATTTTTACTTTTATATTCTTGATGAATACCCTTTCCCCTCATAACAGATGAAGTTGGAGAATTTAATAAAGAAAAAAATCCATGAAGTTTCTTTAAAGCAAAGTTTCATTGGTCTAGAATGATATTGGTACAATACAATTTTCTCTTCTGTGATTCAGAAGCTCATGTGAGTCATCCATTATTTCAAAGGCAGTCCCAAGGGCTCCGTCAAGGAAATATTTGGGCACCATTTAATGCTGCTCTGTCCTTTGAGTCCTAGATGAGACAAAACCAGTAAAAAGGAACACAGCAAATGAGTGCCCTTGGAATGAATAAAATGGCATGCATTTATGTATTTTCTTTATTATCTTGTATTTTAATGATACTACTGAGAATGAGATTCCCTTTACATTGGTAATTATAAAGGAGAGCAGATGGTGAAGGCTTATCTTAAAGTGTTAATTAAAATAGCTTACGCAGCCAAGCCTCTACTTGAATAAAGTACATCAGGAAGATATAAGACATGAGTGAGTGCCCTATTCTAGTGAATTATTCTAAAATAAAGCTACCTTGGAGCAAATCCATCAGAGGTACTCAACATCATGTCAGTGAAATCTCTTTCTCTCAAGTTCATGAAACCAGCACTAGATGTTTTAAGTGTATGTTTCTGGAAGTGAAGGGAAGTAAGGGTTCTCTAGGAGGATTTGTATTCCTGCCTGCCTTAGTAGGCATTCAGATAAAACATGTGAACCTTCCTCAGTGTCTCTATAGGTTTGTTGGCAGACCTGTGCAGGATCACTTGTGTGTGGGCTGTGCAGATCTGGAGGAATGCCAGTACCCCTTCGGGCTTCATCTCGTTAATTCATACAGGTGACTCAACACGAGACAATTGGTTCAGAGATAGTGCCTCCCACCTTCGTGAAAACCAGCCTGAGGGTGGTAGCTGTCAGTCTGCAATACTCTGCTGTTGAAAGAACTCAGCTTGGTTACTGAAGGCGCTTGTCTTTTTTTTTTTTTTTTNTCTCTAAGTCCTCAGCACAGCAGCACGTCATAGCCACCTAGATATTTTGTAATGACATATGAAGTTGTCCACTGGATCAAGGACTAGAAGCCAGTTGCCCATATATGCTCTGAAATGATCATGGGACTAATTGTACATTCAAACTTTTTTCTCATTTTATTATCTGAGCAATTACATTTTTATTTCAGCTGTAAAAAAAAATGAAAGGCAAAGAGAGGAATAACATTCCCTCTTCCTCTTTACTCCATTGTCATTCTGAACTACTGAACTGGTGACAGTGAAAGCTGTGAAGATTGTGACAGGAGTGCCCTCTTCAGTTCAGTTTTGTGCTGTTAACAATTTTGAGCTCTAGGTTAAGAGTATGGAAAAATACAAAGTAACATTGATGTGTGCCAACTTTAGTGCATTCATCTTAAGGGAAATTTTTTCCCCAACCAGATGTTGCAAACCTATGTATCGAGCTTTGTTTTTAAATAATAATAGGTGATACATAAATGAAATAATGATAGGTGGGGGAAAGAGTATTTCTGTCAATTCTTTACATCACTTATATTTGGTAGGTTTTGGCAGTAAGACAGAAAATGTTAAAGATCATCTGGTAGGATAAACAAGATGTCAAATGCTTTGACTGCCTTTCTTTAAGGGCTCAAGCTCTCAGACTGTTTTCTTTTCTGAAAGGTTAGAAATAGCTCACAGTTTGTCCTTCTAGTTGCAAAATTGCTCTTTAGCCTTGGCTTGTTTAAAAAGTACAGTTGGGCAGCGTCTGGAACCAGACTGTACACAATTTGACCAGTTAAATAGCTTCACAAATGTAGGTGTTTTCTGATCAATATTTGAAGTAAATACTCGTTTCTTTGAATGTTTTTTTCCCTATCCTTTCCTCTTTGTTTGCACAAAAGATTGCTGTTAACCTTATTGAATCTCCAATAGAGATTCATATGTCAAAGAGATGCCTCCTTTCTGGGCAGGGTTCTCCTGTCATCTGGCCTTTTTACTTGATGTGATTAAATGTTTGTTTGTCCTGAAGTACTGCAAAATTCTGGATGATTGAGAGTTGAACTATGCTAAATGTTTCCTGGTCCCTGAGCACATGACCAAGATGTCACCAAGTTGTAGGCTGGAATCTTCAGTGACTTATGGTACTGTGGTAGAACCCAAATGCATCTCAGCCTCCTGGAAACTGGAAGGTGGAAGAGGTGGCAGTGGCTCACAGTGGAGGGTGAGTGGGAGAAGCACAGGAGAGGAAGCCTTCTTTCTGACTAAGCACTTCAAAGCAATTCTATTGTTTGTAAATAGCCTACCTGATTTCTTCTGTGAAAAATTACTATTTGGGTGATATGCAAGACAGAGAACTGCATTTTCCTTCAGACTTTTTTTTCTTGCCCTTCGTGCTTTGACCAAGTGCTTTGATGTTGCTGTTCTCATAATGTTCATTCTCCTGTAACTAGCTACAGTTAGGAGTAGCTTATACTGGATTTTGCCTGAGCTTTGTGAATGCCTTCAGGTGCTGCACCTATTGTCAGAAAGTAGTCTAGATTTCAGACCTTAATAGGGTTTTTTAATGAATAAGTGGAAATTGGAAGCCTACTCTATTTTTTAAAATCTCTCTGCTAGACTCAAAATTTAAACAATATATTTTTGCAATAAAGTCAATTATCCACCAGGAACAGAATATTCTGCCCTAAGCATTTTAGAAACTGGAATGAGGCTATTTATTCTCTGTCAGTTCCTACTTCATCCGCTCATTCCCAAAAGACAGTCCTTATTGTCTCTTTCAGATTGTAAGCAGGAATTTAACTACTACAATTTTAGTAGCTTCTAAGTTCTAAGCAAATCTCTATTACCCACTGTTCTGAGCATTCAAGGCTGCTCAGAGAAAATAAAATACTTCAAAGAAAAAGTCCGAGATATTGTCAGATAACCTGGTATGAAGACTTTTTGCACAGTACACTGTGTGATTATTTTTTTCTTTCTGGTGTAAAGAATAAAATAAGCTAACAAAAAGTCACTTCAGACCAATATTACATTGAAAAAATTGATGTATGAACCAACTGTTAAGCAGATTCTTTCTAAATCTCACCTGACATTTCTGATTCAATTTATAATGGGAAATATACAATATAAAAAATTGCTTTATAACTTACAGGTTTATAACAGAGTTTATTCAATTGTTCCTCCATGCCATTACTTAGCTCCAGTGATAGCATTGTTCATGCAGACTTAGCATGGAAAGGGTGTTCTTCCTCCTCCTTTGTTTAGTGAGAACCAAAACCTGCACAATACTCTGACTTCTCTATCTGATCTCTGCAATGTCATGTGCAAGTTTAGGATGACATAAAGAAACAAAAGCCCCTCCACAGCCCTTTTCTCCCCAGTCTGTCTAAAGCAGACATCAGAATCAAGCCATCTTGTTATGATGATGTAGCTATGAATGAATGAAAGTAAAAATTAAAATCTAATTGTAAAATCTGGCTTCAATCACACACACAGTCTGCCTTTATCCCACTGAGACCTCCCTGATGCTCAGCCAGAGAGGGGGGGCAGGATGAGGCTGTTGGTGCCATTTTTGCTTGTGTGTGTGTGCTGAGTGTGTCTGCCTGGGCTGATTTGTGTGTCCAGCCTCGTATACAGGTACATAAGTACACTCTCTGTGTAAGTATGTGTGCATGGTCTTGCTGGGAGCACATGCTGGGTTCAGCCACTCCAAATTCCGAATTCCTGGTGGAACTGGGAAAAGTTTACCTGCTAGATTTCATGATAAAATAGCAAAGTGATATTGCCACACATGATGTCCCATGAAACAGACAACAGATAGTAGCTGACAGAGGATCGGGGGTTTGTTTGTTCAGATTGGGTACAGAGGCTCTTCCAAAACACATCAGAAGAACAGGCTATTACATGGGAGGAGATGGGAAGGGAAAAAAGGAAAAAGTGCAATGATGCCAAAAGAATAAATTAATCTGAACAGGTCAGAAGTAATTTTGAAGCAAACCTACAACCTAAGCCCCAGCTAAGTTTAGTTTTTGTGTAACTTAAAGAGACTGTCTGTTGGGCACATTTGTTATGGTCAGGTGTGGGGAAACATCTGAGGCAGAAGAGAACATCATGAGAGAATCCACTGGAAAACATGCCATAGGCAAGTAAAATATTCTTCTCTCATTTGTATTAAAACCACGCTGCCTTTTAACAATCTCTATGTTATTATTAGCATGGATTATCATCACTTCATAGTCTTTGACTGGCCAGTAGTTGAACTGATGCCTACATCAGTGCTTTGCAATACAATTAGGCAGTGCTGTGCAGAATCTCATTACATTTTCTGATTAACATTTACTAGACCAATTTTGCCAGACCAACATAAGGTGTTTCACAGTTTGATAGGTCTCCTTTCCTTTCAATGATAATTGTACAGAGAACATTTTGAGGACACACATGATCACACTTCTCAAGGGAACCTAAAGATTGATTGTTTTGCTTCCTGTGATCTCAGAAAATCCTTGCCAAAAGGAACAATTGTGCATATAACTAGCACTTCTTTCTTCTCATCTACAGCACTAATTTAATACCATTCCAGAAAATTTATGCTTTTGAAATTTGTGTCTTCAGTCATTAGAAAACTTTTGTATTCCATATGTTAATTACTTTCAGTAAGACACAAAATGCTTGTTTACTGAGACACTTTAATGCCTGCCAATAGCTTGAACATGAACACAAGTAGTTTTTATGGGTGACCATTTGGGGTTCTAAATTTTCCCACGGTGTTTCTGTCAATATATTTCAGTGCAACACTTCAACAGAGTATGGTGACTGTAGCACATGTATTTGAACACCCTGACTTCTGCAGTGAAGACTTCCTCATCCTTCAAATTAGTCATAAAATTACTGGTATCTGTATTCTCCAGGGCACAGGTAGATCCTCTTCATCTTCAATATCTGAATGGGACATTTCTTCACCAAAAAATAGTCTATAGAGTTTGTAGACAGAAAACTGAACTCAGATTCAGATATCCCTCTAGCTTCTGGTGGAATCATGAATCTGAACCTTATATTCAAAATATTATGGATCTATTCTTTCTCTAATTCACATTCTTTCTTTTTTCTTTCTTTTTTTTTCCTTTTGTCTAAGATCAACACACCTACGGAGGTGTAGAAATGGCTATCCTAACTGGGAGTTTTCTCTCTATCTGGAACTTCTCAGTTTCAAAACTTTTTGGGTTTTTTCCCATTTATTGTTTGCAGAATCAAGTCAGCTAGACATTAACTTCAGATTTTCAGTCTATGTTCACATGATTTTGATATCTGTTTTATGCTTTCCATTTCTACTCATTAATATTTATACCCTGAACTGAGTCTGTAGAATAATGGTTTGGGGAGCTTCTGTTTGATTAGTAAACCTAAGACCAAAAAGGGCTCTCCCTGGAACATGTGTGACATGAATATGATGAATTCAGGACATCCTATACCTTAAGAAGGGGGAATATCCATTGGGATGTGTCAGCTTTTTCAGGAGTCCTTGCTAGGCCGTGGGCTCTGTGGAGTGGTATGAGGAAGGATAAGCGGGAGAGTGTGCAGGACTGTGATGTGATTGATACTTTGTCCTTCAAACAAATAAACTGGGATTATCTGACTGCCTGTGACTACATTCTCAATCAGTTCCATTCTGACCATTCTGTACCATTCCTCCTGAAGTATGTGCAAGTGTGGCCTGAGCAGAAAGCAGCTGAATTGAGCATGTTAAACTTCTGAATGTGACATGAAAAATCCATGGACTTAACAAGTATCTGAGTGAGAAGTGGTCAAAAGCTGCAGATAGCACTGTGAGGGACAGGGCACATGAGGGGAGTTATGTGATAGATTTGGGGGCTGTGGGGTCTGTCTCTGTCTATACTGAGAACTTGCACCCAAGCTTGCTGAGAGCTCCACAAAGAGATTGAACAACCCCAGCTGACCACCACCACTTGGGGTTGGAGAAATACCCAGGGTCCTGGCACTCAAAAGTTAGGAAAGAGGATTGTCCTGCATCCCCTAACACAGAATCACAGGATGATTTGGGTTGCAAAGAACTTTGAAGATCATCTAGTGCCAGCCTCCTTGCCATGGACAAGGATATCTTCCACTGGTCAGGTTGCTCAAAGCCCATCCAGCTTGGCCTTCAACACTTCCAGGGATGGGGCATCCACAGCCTCTGTGGGCTGCATATTCCTGTGCCTCGCCACCCTCACAGTGAAGAATTTCTTCCTAACATCTAATTTAAATCTATCCTCTTTCAGTTTAAAGCCATTTACCCTTGGCCTGTCAATACATGGTCTTTAAAAAGTCCCTTTCCAGCTTTCTTGTCTCCAAAATTTATTCTTTTCCTCTCTGGTTCCTAAAGCAAACTCACAGATACAGTGGGCATGCAGTTGAAGTACACAGGCTGTGGGTCTGCAGAGTTATAATTTTAGGTATGTATGATGTAAACAATAACCTGTTCTGCACTTGACTTCATACTCACTGGGGACAGCACAGGGGCCAAAACCCAAGGTATGAGATGATCTGACCAAATGGTTTTCAAAAAACTTTTGCTGGTTGTTAGTAGGGGGCTTCCAGGCATGAGCAAAACTCTGGGATGTGTTCAAAATGGATGACACTCCAATGTAGTCCAATGTATTTTGCCATGTTACAGGTTGGTGTTGCCATGGTGTTCAGGATGTGAATAACTTGCCAGAGAGAGAAATTTCTGGCTAGGTATCAGGTGGTCATAGCTGTCTTGCTGGCCCCAGTGTTGTTTATTTGAGTGCAACATGTACAGATGACTTTGGGTGAGTGGTCTTTGAATTGGCCTAATTGCAGTATATTTGTTCAGAAAAGCACTTAAACACACAGGCAGCTGTGTGCAGTAAGAGCTGTGCTGAGGGCCAATTTAAAATGTGGTGGTTGTGCTAGTGCCACTCTGGTGTGGGCAGGAATCACAAAAGCAAAATAAAGCAGTGCAATGAGTGTTATTTTCTGCTTTTTGTCATGAAAAGTCTTTTGCGTGTCAGTCTCCAAATTACATACCTGGAAGACTCAAGAAAATAACTTTTGCAATATTTCTGAGTGCATGTTTGAGACAGCAAGGCATATAACCAAATGCAGTTCTGGGATGAGCCTGGAGCTGAAGAAATGTTAGGAACTTAAAAGTAAAAAGCCGGTAAGGAAATGTATGGGTACAAAATGTGGGGATGCAGGAAATATTTTCACAGGTTGAAAAGGCCATTTTATAACAACTAGCTGCTGAAGGAAAAGGATAATCTGATCACTCACCTCCAACCCCACAGGCCACATCCACGGGACTTCCACCTGAGAGGCAGGTGAGGGGGAGTCACAATCCATCAAAGACCCCCCAAAGTGTTCCCCACAGGCCTTGTACCACAGGACTGCAGGCGATGCAGCAGATCCAGAGTCTGCTGCAAAAGACAATGGCAAACTCCAGGGACCGGCCTGGACATCACCCCCTGGCTTGAGGCTGTATTAACCCAGGGCATTCTGTGCTTTCTGGGGGGACCTTCACCACCAAGAAGAGCAGCTGGAGAGGATCAACAGAGCATCACTGGAATCCACAGAGTGGTGATATTTTCCTTATTCTGTCCCTGTTTCTCTCTTTCTGTCCCCTCCACCTATTTCCTATTTTTCTCTCTCTCTTTCTCTCTCTCTCTCTCCTATTTACTATCAAATACTATCAAATACTATCAACTAAACCCCATACTATTGTCACTGGTATGTGGTCTCGTTTGCACCTTAATTTGGGCAGGGGCATTTCTAAGAACCTTAGTAATCGGATCACGACAAATAAAAGTTCACTGGAGGACCTGTTGGGAATACGACAGAAAGGCTGTGCTGGAGCTGGGTGGAGAGCTTTGCTCAATGCATTTCAGCTCTCCTTCTGTGCCCCTCAGGTGGGAAAAGCCATCAGGAGGGGATGCACAGCCACACAGCCTAAAAACGTTCATTGCCTTGGGGCACAGATCACGATGGGTGTAAAAGGGGAGGAGTGTGAGCATGGTCAACACTGCTTGGAGAGAAAGTTGTCCTTCCTTTTTCTGACTAGGTGAAATTACATCTCAGGCAGCAAAAAAGGGGTTTGGAACTTCCTGTATGATACGGTGCTTGGGATGATAGGGGAAAAGAGAAGCTCCACCAAAATAGAGGTGTATATTTCCATGGCACAAAATATGTACAGAATAGTAGCATGTAGTACAAGAACAATCCCATGCTTACCCTCATTGCAGTATATAGTACTGAATGAACTTTGGCTGAGGAAAAACGTTGTTAAATCTGAGTGGCAACCTTATTCAAAGAACAAACCTTTACCTCTCAGTGCCATGAGAGATCCTGAATTATTTATTTTTTTTTTTTACTGTCACTTTTCCTCACAGAACAACTGGTTTCATCCTCTGACTTAATCAGCGGTGAAACAGCAGCTTGGAAGTAAGCCAAGGACTATTATGCATCTGTCAGAAATATACGTGTTTTAGGAAGCTATTTTCCAGTCCTTTTATTTGTTTAGAATGATACAAACGTGGCTCAGCTTCTGTGGCATTTCTGATGCAGGGGGTTAGCAGAACCTTCCTCAGAAGGTGTTTTAAGAGACACCCGTATGCTAGCACCTGGTGCCACCTGCACATCATGTTTGTGTTTACACATCCAAGAAATCCCAGCTTGGTGGAGGGGTGGGAGGCCTGCACAACACTGAAAAGGATTATGTGAAATGCTAAAAACCAGAGGGGTAAATAAATCTGTTTTGACTATATAAAAAGAGCTGGTTGTCCCCAGTTGTACTGTGGCTGGAGAAAATTATCTTAAGATGCAACATGTATATCAACCATGCAGAAGAATAAGAACAAGGGAAAATGAGGAAAATAATCCTTAAATACCTAACTAAAAGACTGCTTACCACAGAAAAGGATTTCTAACCAGCTGTTTTAGAAAAGAAATGTACATTAGAAACACCTTTTAAAACTTAAAAAGAATGGCAAAGTGAACTTAAGGAAAAAAAAAGAAAAATAAAAGAAGAACATGATGTGGATGTTGTCTCCTGTGCTGCCATCCTCAAAAACACTGTGCAGCGTTCTAGTTACTTGCAACTTCTGTACAAAGGATTGCTTGGCAAATTCTTGTTAATTTTTTTTCTGTTGGAAGGATATCCTTTGGCTAATTTCCAGATACCAGAAAGCATGGTTATTTTTAGATGATTTGATACATTCTGCTAGCAAATGTGAAGATGAAAAGCGATAAGTAAGTATGGAAAGAATGGAATCTGAGGATCACAGGAATCTTGATGTCATGCAGACAGCCCAGGTTTTTCTTCCACCAAGGAAGAACATTACTAGTGTGAACACCAAGTGTGTGTAATACATGCCCTCCACCCCCACCATGCAGAAGCTATTGGTTACAGCTTTCACAAAAAGGCATTATATTTTACCTCCTCATAAAGCCTGCTTCATCCTTTGTAAATCTTAGGGTGCCTTTTTTCTTTTGTTTCCTCATTTTGGGTGTCTGGTGGCTAAAGTCTTCTTCTTCTTCTGCCAATCTTGGATCATGATTCAAGGACCATGACCCTGGATCATGACTCATTTGTCCAGACTTGTACGGTTGTGGCTCTGTTTGTCTCAACTTTCTGTCTTGTGGCCCCAGAAGACCTTAAAGCAATTCTGGATCACATTTTCGCTCTTCATTTGAAGAGTACTTTCTCACATAAAAGATGTTGTGGGGAATTATTTTCCAATGTTCTCCTGTGATTCTCATTTCAGTTCCTCAGTTCATCAGTTAGTAAGTTTGTAAAGAGCTACTGTTTAAGCTATATTTAACTTCAAAATTTCCTAAAGCCCCCTTAGATTTTTAAAGTTTTCTCTTCCTCATCTCTTCAGTTATATCTAACTTTTTCCTTTTATCTTAATTATTAAAATGCTTATTGGAAGCCTGAGTGTACTTCATTCTGCTATTAGTGTGTTACTTTCCAAATGAAAGGGGATAGCAAACAGTTTTGACATTTGAAAAGAGATTTGGTTCTCATTTCAGGCCTGTGTTTATATCCTTTCATTTTAAATATGTGCTTTTTATAATGCTTTACTGATATGTGCCACCCACCTTTATCAGTGCAGTACCCCACCAGTTGTTACCCATTCTACCCTTTGCTGATTTCTTTAGTGTCCAGATCCTGAAATATCAGTGATTTCTGCAGTTCCTCATGAGATCTTTTTTTTCCCTTTTCTCCTGTTGTATTAGGCTTTTGACATACAATGGAATGAGGACACCTCTCTGATGTTTGCATGTCTGCAAATTTGGCTACTGCTAAGTTAGTAACACGTGCTTCTTTAAGGATCTGAGTACAATCCTTGCCCCCATACTGGTTCAAAGCAGGTATAAGCATCAAGAAGTGACCTGGAAGGGCAAAGCATGACACAACAAGCCAGTGAGAGCCCCTGTCCTACCCTATTGCCCCACGTGAGTAATGTGTTCAGAACTCTGGAGCAAAACAGTAAGGAGAAAAAGAAATGAGGAATGGAGTGTGAATAGAAAAATTGCTGAATTAAAAATGAGACAACAATGTAAAGGAAGATGATAGATGGGCATAAAACACAGATGTATTTTTTTTACATTAGCTTTAATATTAGTCAATACTCCTTGTCGTACCTCTTTGTCTGTGTTTCTCCTGAGAACATGAGGAAGATGATATGGTGAATTACTTAACAATTCAAGCTCTTCATCTCAGAAAAATCTCACACCACAGCATAAAGAAGTAAATGTTTTATAGGATAATAGGATCGATAAAGACCATTTGCATTTGTAAAGGAGGAAATGCTATGGCTTAATGACTTCTAAAATCGGGAACAAATGATGGGTTTGTACCAGTCCTTCAGTCATATTGCTATATTCCATGTGAATGGTCACATAAAATGTAATAGCTGAAGATTAAAAAGAGCAATACCTTTCATTTATATTATCTGATAAAACGATTTAAAGTTGTAATTTAACTGTGGATTCACAATTCTGCAATCAGTCTTGGTCAGCAAGTACTTGGTGCTTAAATGCAGAAGTGATTCATCAGATTACACAGCATTACAGCAGCTGTAGGTACTGTCCAAATTCTGTCATTTCAAATCAAATGGTGAACATCCAGGCTAGTGCTTTACAAACTCAGACATGTCACTAATGAATGCATTATTTCTGCTGTTTTCTTTTCCTTCAGCATTTTGGCACTTTTTTCCTGGCTTTGAGCTTCTGCAGGAGGTATAACTTAGATAAACCCATTTAAATTTGATACAATATTGATAGAATAAGATTATGGATAACCTGCAATCCCATTCCTGAAAACTGTGGAATCATTTTAACTCATGGCTATGAGGTGTCTGTGCTCAAGCTACACTGGAGCAAGCACTTCCTGAATTATGTTTGTTTCTGTTTTCTGCACTAAACACATTATTTTCTCTCTACAAGGTCTTTTTTATTGCTTTCTTACCTTCTATATGAGCAGTGCCAAAGTCTTAAACTGTGGTATTTTCATCTGTAGTCCTCCTTTGTACTCTTTTCTGGAGGCCATGGATAACTTTTCCACCATACAATCCAAACATGCAAATCTGTGCAAGGCTGAGAGTTGTGAAATACAAACAAAAGACCTCAAAGATATACAGGAAAGAAATCTCAGGGACTGGAGAATTAGAGACAATCAAGATTGTATTAAAGACCCCGGTGGCTGCCAACCATCAGATTTTGATGTAAAGGGGCAACATTACCTGACACAACTCCTTTTAGGTTCAGTTGCTGATCTAACATTTAAATTCTTGCAGGAAGTCAAAGGCTCACTTAAATAGGCATCAAGAAACAGACTTAACATCTTTTGACTATGTCTGCTTTAAAGAGTAATACACGTAGGTAGAATGAAGCACCTACTGCCAAGGAAGCAATGCCCAGGTATGCTGGACGAAGATATGGAGCTATTCTGGGAGCTTTATTTTGATCAAGCCTTGTCTTGGTCTCATGTACTGAGTGGTCATGTGGAGCTGGAGCACATTAGGTTGACACATAACTTCTAGTTCAGTTTCATCATGAAAGATTTAAGTCCCCATCCTGGGACACCCCTCCACAACGTGCACCACAGCAGGGGAATGGGGATGATCAGGACAGACACCTGTTTGAGGAGTGTCCTCATGACCCAAATTAAAGCACTCTTCCACACAACCATCGTGGCTAGTGCCAAAGCAGTAGCCTGCCTCCTTCATCATGGCCTATGCCAGTGGAAGCAGAGGCGTGTGCTCTCTAGAAGCACTGAATTAGGAAAAGAGAGAAAGACTTGCACTCAAAGTCCTCTAATGGACTGTGGAGTCCTTAGTTAATGCATTCAATAAAATTAGTTAACCAAATCACTTGCATTAAGCCCACATTAACATGGTTACATTATTATTATTATGATTTAGCCAGCATGTCATTGCCAGCCAAAGAACAACCTCGTAGCAATAAAAATATAAAATCTCATCTTTTTCTTCAATAAACAAGCTCACTGTGACCTTTTCATCTAAGCCAGCTCTCTATTTATTAACCTACCTGTAATGAAACTCAGTTCTCAGGTCTAAGTATTCTCCACTCACAGTTTTGCAAAGCTGAAACAGTTTAGCTGGGAAAAGGGCTCCCACTACTCCGCTGGTGTGGTGCACATCCCATGTGCCACTGATTCTGGGCCCAGGAGCTTTCATACTTCACTGCTTACTACATTCAAAACAAACCCATATTATGGAATTTACACCTGAGCAGCGAGCAGTGTGTTTACAGCTTAGGCTCGAGGATTACTCATCTCTACCCTATCTTCTGGTTGTCATTTACTCCTAAGTTTTCTGCACACCAGTAGGAACACATGATTAATCCAGAAGTTTGTCCTGATTTCAGTTAAGGCACTAAACTAGATGGCTTTAGGATATCCCTTCAGACTTCAGGAAGTTCCTTCAAACACACACCCTACTTCGAATCTATGACCAGATAAAAAAAAGTCTGTATATTTGTCCTAGAAAACCTAGAGTTCTCATAACAATTAAGCATTTTTTGCAGTGAGTGTTTTATAGAATACTGTATACTGTTGTACACTTAAAAGATAAACCAAATCCAAAATGATCAGCATAAAATATGATCAAGCAACATGCCTTTTAGTGAAGGAATTCAAACTTCCCAAAGACATCCTTATGAATGTTGAAAGAGCATTTCATAATACCAGACTTACTTAGATTTCTCAAAAAAATCCCTAAGAAGGCTGCTCTTGCATCATAGGATGTGGTAAATTTGTAAAAGATTTGCTCCTCTTAGTAATGTGCGGGAGGGAAGATCCTTGATTGAAACTTCTGTGTTTGCATTAGGTTTAATCAGGAGCCCATATATAAAGTAATTTGATTAGGCCTGTGTGATCTACATTAATGGAAATGTACAGCATGTCTTTATTTTGTTCAAGGGAGACCTTTTCAAGGATCAAGACATCTTGAGTACTTCTTTTGTTAGCTAAATACTTTTTTTAAGTACTAGACAACATAACCAACAACCAGGGATAAACACTTGGTTGATGTTATAGCAAAACTAGTTTCCTGAACAGATATTGTTGTGGTTTAAAGGACAACAACTTTTTTTTCTCCTTCCTGGGGGGGGGTTTCTTTGTTTTCCTACTTCCGCCGGGACAGTTTCCAGCAGAGGTGAGGAGCCNAGATATATATACATGTATATGTGGAAAAATATCTTTATATATATATATATATATATATACACTCTACTCTTAAATGTTACCTACCCTTGCATTTATATTTGAATTTTAAGAAAGCTCTGACAGAAAAGCCATATATCTTTATTAGTTTTAAAAAATCTGCTTGGAAGGGCATAGACTATCTAGGGATAGAACTATCTAATATCACTTGTTTGTTGTATCCAGCTCTTTTGTTTATCATCAGTAGCTGGTAGAAAGGTTATACACATGTAGACCAAAACAGAACTAAATGGAGGAGATGGGTCAAACTCTTCCTGAAATGCTCTTCACACAGATTTTTATGAACCATGAATTTTCAAGGTCATTCTTCATAATGCTTCTTTATCGCTTTCAACAAGCACAAAGGGCTTTTGAAACTGGGAACTCACATACAGTATTCCTTGGAAAGGTAAAGGAAGAAGAATATATTGGAAAATACAAATAAGAAGTCAAAAATAGTAAAACTATTTCAAAATCAGTGGTTTTTATTTGGCCAGACTGTAAAACAGATTGCCAAATAGCCAAGTGTCTAATCTGTTGCTTAAATCTATTTTGCTACCAGTAAAATAGAAAGCAAATGTCATGGAAAATTTTGAAAAGTTCCCCTGGGTGTACGAGTCAGGAAGTGTATCTTTGATGCAAGGAAAATTGAGTGAAAGTGGGATAAAAGAAAAAAAATTAATAGGACTGTGATCAATTATTAAGCAAGCAAAAGTCAACACAGGTTTTGTAGAGAGAATTTATCTCTCACAAATTGATGAATTGTTCTTTTAGGCAGTGAACAAGGAAATGCATAAGTATATTTGTATTTTAACAAAGAAAAGAATCCAGTCAAGATGTCTCTCTCATTAAAAAAAAAAAAACAGACAAAAAGTCGACCCAATTAAAAAAAAAAAAACAAAAAAAAAAAAAAAGTTGAAGGAAAAGAGAAGAAAAAAGAGAAAAATTGCTCATTAAGAGAGAGAAAATAAAGGATGAGGTTAAATGGCCAGTTCTCACCACAGATCTCTTACATTAACAGGAAGGTACCCTGGGATGTATGCTCAATATATTCACGAATTACCTAGAAATGCCACTGAATAATGAGAAGTCAAAATGATTCAAAGTCAACAAAACTAAAAGTGATCTCAAAGATTTGAAAAATGTCTTAGCATTTTAAAAGACCATGAGATCAAATGGCAGAGGGAATTACAGAGCTGTGGGAAAGGCAGCAGGAAACAGCCCTGGCTGCCCAAGAACAGTAATGAGCCATTGGTGCTCCTGACAGGAATCTTGAAGCTGTTGACAATCATTCTTGGTGAACACTAGTGCCCAAGGAAGGGGGAAAAAAAAGGTAAATTAGGAATTAGAGAACAAAAATATTATTTTACAGTGCACATCCGCAGTCCGTTCCAGAATACTGTTTGCCAGTTTGGCTGCACAGTCTTTAAAGGATGAGTCACAACTTAAAGGTAAGGAGGAATAAACAACAGTGAGCAGAAAATCAGAAAATCAGAAAATGGAAAATCCCAAGTGGTCTCAAAAAAGGGAAATATCATTCTGTGTTTTGTGTCTGTTCTCGTTTTGGACGTATCTCCTCAGCAGCAAAGCAATCACAGCCTGGCTGGTGGCCCTCCCCAGGCCACAGGCTCAGTTTGAATAGTAGCAAACTGGAGGCTGAGGGGTCTCAGAACGACCTCTGCCATCATCAGCCCGGGATGGCCCAGAGTTTATCAGCAGAGATTATCAGAGTTTATCAGCACACGTGCTGCCGAGGTTTTGCCGGAGCTGGGGCAGAGCAGGAGGAAGCCAGGGCTGCTCCCACAGCGTGCCCCTCTGCCAGAGTGCGGAATGGCAACTCCCTCTGGTGAACAGGCCCTCGCCTGGGCAGGACACCCCAGCACCTCCTTGGCACATGCGTTTAACTGTCTCATGTCCTATCAGACAGCTACTTTCTTGACACTTGACACCTTTGGGACTGGAAAAATAGCTCTCCTCTTGCCAGACAGCCAAAACTCCAAAAATGCCCAGAGTACTGCCCTGCCTTCTGTATGCTCCATGGGGAATTTCCTGAGCTGGATGTGGTTTAATACTTAAAAGCCAAGGCAGCTTACAAGCACAGGCACAGGCCATTTCATGCCAGCTGGCCTCAGTGCCTGGATATGTTTGCTACCAGGCATGTTCAATCTGCTGGTAGGAACACTTGTGAGAGTTCAGTGTAATATTCCTTTACCATGCTGTCTTTTGATTAATTTCTACAGGGGACTCTTGCTGCTGTTTCTTCTGCCATCTTTGTTCTCAGTGTGAAGCCCTTTTGATCATGGATGACTCTGCCTTTGTGCAGACTGCCTGGCTCTGCCTGCTCTCTGCCTGTGTACTTTTTGTCCAGGCACCATCTGCCCTGACTAAGTTCTGAGGGTACAAATAAGCATCAACAGCCCTTATCCAGTGCTGCCTGGGACCTCCACCTAACACACTGTCCCAAGGACCAGGAACTCCATTTAAGCTCAGCTCTGGATGTTCAGTTCCTCCCTGAGCCCAGTCACTGGAGTATTGGTCTCCAGTTCAGCTCTAGTCCCCATTGACCCAGTCCCTGCCCTGCAGGGGCTAAATTTCTGGCTTGACCTGGGACCTGCCACAATAAAATGGACATGGCTGGGGATCTGGACCCTTGGCTGCACCCAGTCACTGTCCCTGGTTCTGCTCTGCTCACCTTGCATAGGGGCTGTGGGACTGGGCTCTGGCTGAGGCCTCTGCCCTGTCATCTGAGTTATTGCTCTTGGTTCTTGTCTCTCTGTCCTTTAGGGACCAGCAACCCATTGCTGCTCTGTGATGTGCCCTATCTGTCGCCTTTAAAAAAAAAAAAAAAAAAAAAATTGTTTCTTGGAACCAGGCTTACTGAGACTAGGAACTGCTGTCGTGTGGTTTTTCTTCAAAAATGCAAACGTTTTTATACCACTTATGAAGTCAGTCAATTTGTGTTATGTAGGATAATTGCACAGCATTTTCATTCTGTCTCTGCATGAAAATCTGTTAGCTTAGTAGATCCCCCTACTGTCTCTTCTGTAATCTTCTGGCCAATGTTAACATAGTCCATGGAGTCTAGGGTTGTGTGTATTGACATAACACTAGTCAAACTGTGCCAAGCACATAATCTAATAGTCATACAGGATTCTCCAGGCTGATTAACATTTAATAAGCCCCTGTGGCAAGTGTTTAGCCTCTCCAACTGGCACACTCCTCAGCTTTGCCTGGGCACGGTCTGGATGTGAGAACAATCCCAGCAGGCATTATGGACAATATCATGCCCCTCTGTCATGTTCACTCTGGCAGTCTTAGAGCCCTATCCTAGCTGACCTTGACACTGTAACCTCTCTTCCCTGATTATACTTCATAAAATCAGAGAATCACAGAGTGACTTGTGTTAGAAGGGAGGAGACCTTAAAGTTCCAACCCCCATGAAAGGCATACCTTTCATTAGACCAGGTTGCTCAGAGCCACATCCAACCTAGCCTGAAACACCTCCATGGAATGGGGTATCCACAACTTCTCTGGGCAGCCTATTCCAGAGCCTCACCACTCTCAAAGGATTTCTTTCTTATATCTAATCTAAATCCAGTCTCTTTCAGTTTGAATCCATGCCCCTTTGTCCTGTCACTGCATACCCTTGTAAAAGTCCCTCTTCAGCCTTCTTGTAGGTTCCCTTCAACTTCAGGTACTGGAACGTCACAATTATGTCACTCCTAAACCATCTCTTGTTCAAGTTGAACAATCCAAATTCTCTCAGGCTTTGCTCATAGGAGAAGTGTTCCATCCCTCTGATCATCTTGATGTCCATCTTTTGGACTTGCTCCAGCAGATCCATGTCCTCCCTGTGCTGGGCCCCCAGAGCTGATGCAGCACTGCAGGTGGGCTCTCACCAGAGCAGAGCAGAGGGGCAGAATCCCCTCCCTCCCCTGCTGCCCACGCTGCTCTGGATGCAGCCCAGGACACATTTGGCTTTCTGGGCTGGGAGTGCCCATGGGTCATATCCAGCCTCTCATCTACCCCCAAGTCCTTCTGAGCAGGGCTGCTCTCAATTTGTTCATCCTCAGCTTCTGTAGGGGTTGTCCCTTAGGGCCACATCCAACTCAGCCCTAGCCTTTTCTCCACTACAAGGGAAATACCTCTTTTTCTTCCTTCCTAGAATGTCAGCTCAAGGGAGGAGAGCTTCTTAGTTCTCATTACAGTCAAAGGACAAGAGATAGCTATGTACACCAAGGAGATGGTAACAATTGCCTCTCTTTGTTAAGATCTTCCATAGGATGGAGGGTTTGGAGAAGATTTGGGTACAAGCTGTTGTGTCTCTTGCCACTTGAAGAGTTAACACAGCACCTGGGACAGATAAGCCACAAACAGATGGGCAGCCATAAAAAAAAATATATATATAAATGATTAAGATGGGGCATGCACAGGATCAAGACTGCAGACCATATTCTCGTGTAGTTCAGCATAAATCGCAGTTCTTTGATAATACAGAGATTTTTATCATTGACAACCCAGGCTGGAATGCAGTGGCTCTCTTTCAGGGTCCCATATTTCAGCTAGACCTCTTGGACTGGTGTACTGGAAGGGGTCAAAAGAGGCTGAGGATGCCATAAGGGGCTGCTACCACTCAACTGACCTCTGCAGTGAGTGTGCAGGAGAAGGACTTGCACTATTCTCTTGAGTGTGGGTGATTGCATGCAGGGCATTACTTTATTCTTGACCAGGCAGATGTAGGGTCCTCACTTCAGCCAGGAAAACTAATTGTGTGTACCCATCTGCAGCCCTAAAAGGTTTCAGCTCAACAAATCATTCTGTGAGTCAGAAAGTACCAATGTTGCAACCCCCTGCCAAACGATGGATCAACCAGGAGATGTATGTGTGGCTCTGCCTAACAGCTGGCTATTTACAAACAAACAACACCTTGAAAACCTCAAGGAATGCAATGAATCTGCGTGTTCCTAGTCTACATACTTTTCCATCTGCCTAGGGATGCCTGATATGAGGGAAGTGAGTATACAGAAACCATGCCAAATATTTGTAAATACTATCTTCAATTGAACACCAGTGTCATTGAGTTTCAGCTCTGATCAAATAAAACCTGAACTCTTTCCTATTGGCAAAGAATGGGGATAGCTCAGTGGTGCTGACAAGGGCCACAACTCTGGGCCATCCCGCTGTTCTCTGTCCATGACAGAATCAAGCCGGCTTGGTTTCCATGGTTTCCAGCCCGGGGAGAAGGACGAAAACAGGGATAGATTTTTGCAGGGATCGGATGCTTGGTATGCAGTGAACACAAAGGTGGGCAACATGCCATCGAGAGTGAGGGGAGAAATCTTTCATTGCTTCATCAGATAGTCTCCTATAGCAACTGCAGCAGTAAAAGCAGTAGCTGCAGAGGCAGACAGCTGCATAGCAACAAGCTATGTCACACCAAGGGTCCCACACTCCCTCCTCACGCATGCACACTACTATGACAGAACAATTTGATCAGGTACATGCATCTCCCAAACAAGATCAAGCTTTGTAGGCACAACACCCGGAGGATTCAATTTCTCTGCCATGGAAGAGGATGGAGTATCATGCATGCTGACCTCAGGAAGGCTCTCTAGGAAGCAAAAAATGCTGCTGGATTTGCACAGTACCAGTGGGGTGAAGCAGTGATCATGGCAACAGCTCCCTGCCCACAGCTAGTGTTAGCCATGACTCCACTGGAGGTTCCCTTGCCTCCTCCCTTTCGACCTCAAGGCATGGAACACCTTCCACTTCACCACACGGTGCCCACATCAGCTCTTGAGCAGCCCTGTCTGCACGCTGCTGGTCACTGATGGCTTGTGGTCATTGATGGCTTGTGGCCACCAAGCATACTGTGCAGGCTGCACTGCCCCTACCATCTCAGAGCAAACCTGGTGGATACTGCACAGGGCTCTGCTGTCAGGGAGATACCTTGGGAGCAGGAAGGTTTACAACACAGATACCAGAATAAAGAGTGTCTTGGAAATGGGGGAAGGTTGTACCCATTTGCTATGGGCATATTTATTCAATGCTGGTGTCTGGGCAGACTCAGGAGTGGGCCAGCAAAAAGTGCAGTGGTGGCCACTGGCTGCCCTCCCTAGGGCACCAGCACCAGAGTTCTTCCTGCAGAAGTTCAACTCATCCTGGTGGAGAATCCAGGCACTATGCTGTGCTCCAAGAGAAGCCCAAAATCTGGCAAGTGATTTTTTTTTTTTTTTTTTTGTCCTAGTTACTGTTGAAAGATTTCTCCTCCTGCCATCTTAGGCCACGATTCCTTTTTTCTTTCCCAGGCAGGTAGAGGAGGTACCACCCCTGTGCTTTCACCTCCTTGGCATGTTGTGCCCTGTGGGCTCTGCTTGGGCTGTTCTGGCCAGCCAGTGTCGGTGCCTGGAGAAGGAGAAGCATTGGGAGCAGGAGGAGGAGCTGGGCTTTCTGAACACCGGATGAATATTGCACCAGAGCTGATCGCTGTCAGGAAGCCTGTGTGCCCTGCTGTGCGAGCTGCATCCATCTTCCTTGTACTTGAAAGACAGCAGTCCATCTGACAGGGATGCTGGCTATGCAAGCCTGCTCTCCAGTGACTGATCCTTTGGTTTGTTTTCAACTCAGGCTGTCAGCTGAAGAGATGACAGATGGTCCACAGTGCAGACCACTGTGTTTGCTGCCCAGTATCATGAAGCATCTGATTCCAGCAAAACAGTCCAATTTTTTTCCTTTTCCTTCCCTTACCAGCCAGAGGGAGAAGGATACTCCTTCTACCTGCCTCTGGTTCTCAAGGCAGATGCTGCAGGTGGTGGTGATGAAGCAGATCTGTGACTAATCCAGCATCAAAAGTAGACCACCCAGGACCAGCCCCAAAGGAAACAGCCTGTGATGCTGCAGGCCAGGATTCTGCCTAAAGACCATGGAAGCTGAGGAGGATAGGAGGTTTTGTAGGCTCTTGGTACCCAGAGGCAGGGCATGATGTCACAGCCAAATATGTGGTGAGATTAGCAGAGTGGAGTGCTCAGCCATGACCGGTTACACTGGATCAGCCATTCAGGTCTCCAGCCTGACTGGAATCCCTGAAAGAGTTCTTAAATTTACCCCGACAGTTCCTCACAGTCTGTATTCCTCACACTGTCACTCTGGGTGCCTCCAGACAGGGAGGGAGACACAGCAAAGGCAAACTCTTTCCCTCTCCTGCTCTTTTTCTTTACAGAGAACTGCCAGAAATGGAGGGAATATGAATTCCCAATACACCAGAATGCCCCTTTTTCCATTTGTCAAAATGGAGGTTCATGCTACCCTGGGGGTCAGATTCCCTTAAGCACATAAATAAAAATTGTTAATGCTATTTCCCCAGCTAGATAGTTAAATAACCTTCTCTTTTGGCTATTCATGGACTCCAATGATCAGCCTTGCTTTCCTGTCTGGAGCAGCAGAATTTGCAAGGCTCCTTGGAGATAAGGCAAGGTACAAGCAAAAAATCAAACATCTGCTGCAGACTTCTGCAACAAGAGAGTACTGAGAATGATAAAAGAACAAACTGAAGAGGGAAATCATACATATAAATGAGGCAGAAAATCTTGGACATCTGGAGGTAGTGACGTCTGAATACAAGGAGGAAAAAGTGAGCTGAAAGGGATCAGCAAAACAACCAAGGACTTAACTGTAGGAGGGCTGAAGTCTGGCTCTAAAGCAGAACAGCAGGTGCAGTGTATATATTATGCTGTGACAAGGTTAATTCATCAAAAAATCTTTGCTAATTGGATTTGGCATAATAATTTTGTAATAGAACCAGTCATTGTATCTTGTGGGGCAAAACATTCTTAATGCAATCGTAATAAGTCTTAAAGCTGAACTCTGAACTTGGTCAAATAAACACAAATAAGGGAGAATGAAATGTAGGTCTTACTAATAATATCAGCACAATGAAAATCAAAGTATTAGCCGATCTTATAGCAAGTACATAAATTAAAATCATCTGTTGGTTCTAATTATGCAGCCAGAACACTTGTCTACAATAAAGACAACTTGTAATCTTCTTGAAGATGATATCTACTTAGCGTGTCCCAAAAATGATAGCATCTCAAGACTGATAAAGAAGTAAAAACATGATTTTACAATAATTGCAAAACACGTTAGGCCCTTGCTTGTGTATGGGCCATTTGTACCAGCATTTACATCTTTCTCTTCCACAGGAGGAGCAGTCTGAGCCTTTCAGGCTTTTGAAAGCTTCACAGTCTTATGGATTTGGAGGTAAGGACACCCTTAGCTGCCATGACCATGAGATGATGGAGCTGATGATTGTGATAGGAGGGAACTAAGCAAATTGCTGAATAACAACCCTTGGCTTCAAGCTCAAGAATAGTTCATGCTCACGTGCAGAAATTTAAGGAAAGGTAACCTTCATGGAGCTTCTGGCTAAAACAGACATAGTACAAGGAGTTCCTGACTGAATTCACATCTGAAAAAATAGTGTGCAGGAAGTGGAAGCAGGGAGATATCAACCAGAAGAGACACAGTCTGGGGGTTGGGAAAGCCAAAGCTCATCTGACGTTGAATCTGGCAAGGGACATGTAGGAAAGCAAGGAGGGCTTCTACTGATGTACCATCAACAGAGAGATGACACAGGAAAACAGGGCCCAGTGCTGCATGGGGCAGGTCAGGAAAGAACAAAGTGCTCAGTGCATCTTGGCTCAGATTTTACCAGCAAGACCAGCCTTCAGGAGGGCACCAGGCCCCTGGCAACAGTGGAACAGTCTAGGGCAAGAAAGACTTCACCATCATTTGAGTTATTAAATTAGGGAATGTTTGAAGAAACTGGGCAGATATGAGTGCATGGGAGCTGATGGGGTACACCCATGAGTGCTGAGGTTGCTAGCTCAAGGGATATCCTTATGACCTTATATGACCTTATCCCCTGGCCAGCTAAAGATATGCAGCTTGCTTTGCCTTACAGTTAGGGCCATCAGAGACTGCTATAATTTATTTACATGAAAAAGTGAAGTGCTGTGGTTCTCAGATCAAAAGCAGCTGCAACATCAGGTAGAAACACAGCCCTTTGCAGAAAATCAATGCATTGATTTGCTTGGCTTTTTTTGTTAAACAAAGACAAAGAGAGAGCAGAGAAAGAGATAAGGGTAAAATGAAGACCCAAGCATGAAATCAGGTATTTGTTTTGCAGCAAGAAAGCCAGAAAGCACTAAAAGAAAAGAAAAAAGGAGCAGTCTTGGCAGCAGGCATATATGGAAATTCAATTTAATTGAAGATACTGTAATTTCTTTTTCAATCTTGTGGTGTAGTGATGGCTTGATCAAAATAATGCAATTGACATTGCATAGGGTGATGGCATTTTAATTCCCAGATAGCTGATCAGACAGACACATTTGTTGATTTATTCCTACTTTTTATAGCCATCCATGACCATTTGCACATCTGGTCATCAATCTTTAAAAAGATTTAACACACCACAGAAAATTGCCCACATTTCCATTTTCATCAGCTTTGTAAAAAGAAATACGTTCCATTAATGAAAAGGGAAAAAAAGCAAAACCCAATAAGCATAAGGCTCAAATTGCTTGCTCATGAGCAGCAATTTCTCAAGGCCATTGTCTTATTTAGGAGAATACTACTACTACAGTAACTATTATGTGCATCTATGATGTCTGAAGCATGTAATGTTACCTTTAATTTATCACTATGTCTAATAGAAGGGCTTGACTTTGTGGTTCTTTTCTTGGAAGGAATAAAAATAGAAATTTTTAAGAATAAATATTTGAGAATAAAACATTTTTACTGAAGAGATTTAAAAAAATAATTTTTCAAAAGAAATTTATTTTAAAAACACCTACAAACATCCTGTCAACATCAGTAAAGAAGGGCAGAGGCAGAGAGAATTGATTAAGAGATCACTGGAACAGCTGGTTCTTGCCATGCAAAATCAGGACAGGTGAGATTTACTAGAAACAGAAAAGCAACTAAATATGAGAGAAAAAAATCAAGTGTAGAAAAGCAATGGAAATTAACAGTAGGACCTACAGGCAATGACACGTGTTTGGAGATAAAACAGGCGGCACAAAATAATAGTAAGGCATTTAAAACCATCAAGAGAGTCAAAGAATTGACGTCTCTTGTGAGTGACACATTTGAGAAAATTTGTTCTTTATACCAGGATTCTGAAGAGATTATAATGGCAGTATCAATGCTTCTATACTACTAGAATTGTTTTTTCTATTAAAAAATTGAACTTTCAGCAATCAGTATATTCTAGAACTTGTAAATTATATTAAAATGTTGTCCTTTTCAAGAAATAGGAAATAAGGATCTACTAAAATGCACTGAAAATTGTATCTTCATTATTTTTAAAACTTAGCCTGCTTTGTGGGATGAAGTATATTGGTAACAGGCTTTGTCTTCCACTGTCATAAGCCAATCAATTAGAGTCCCATTGGAGACAGGCCTCATTTAGGCAGTAACCCCTCTGCAGATTTATTTAAGCTATCCCTAATGTGTACAGCTCAATAGGTTTCAGTCTGTACTGAAGGGCCTGTTTTTAAAGAATCCACTTTGAACTTCTGATTTGATTACTGATATACTTAATTCACACAGTGGTTTTGCAGAATCAGGGATTTTAATCTCAATATCATGAGCCCTATAAGGGCAAGAGGGCAAAAGTCAGTCACCACTTGCTTTTTTCAATCACAAAATTGTTTCATTTTTCTTTTGAAGCTGTTGATTTATCATAGAGATGCGGTTCTTTGCTGAATTTCACTTCACCTGCCTCTTTGATTTTCCTATGCTTCATGTTCCAATAGTTCAAAGGACAGATGCAATGCATCTTTAGATCTCTGCAACATAACCAAAATGTAGTCAGAATTATACAGACACCACTACAAAAAAGAGCCTAGAAAACAATAATTTAATTCTAATGCAAGACAACCTCTAAGTGACTGAAGCAAGATAAAAACTGGCAAAAGTAATTGAACATACAACTCTGTCCAGAATAGATGAGAGGTAGATGCTTTAAACTTTTCATTCAAGGTAGGTTTTTTGCAAAAAAGGGAATTTGGCTGTTGACTAAGGGCAACCCATCATACACTGTTTTCACAAGCCTTCAAGCAAGAGAGGTGTCCCTTCAAGAAAAAGTAATGTCAAAGAGACTATTGAAATTATAAGAAATATTTTCAAGCAATAAAACAGTAAAAAAAACCCACTAATTATTAAACTTGTAAAATGATAATAAACCTGCAAAGGGATTTCTCATAGCTTTAAATTAATCTGAGAGGAACTTCTCTTGTTTCAAAGGAATTTTTTCTAATGCTGGTTTGAGGCTGGATTAAAAAGGAACAGCTTTAAGAGAAAAGTAAATTTATTGAAATTCAATCACAGATTTTTTTCACAGCTCTTAGCTAAGAAATCTTAGTTTAGTATAATTGAAGAAATCTTTTATGATGTTCTTAAACAAAGAAACAAAACCCAAAATATATTTAGAAAATAATAGAGAGAGTACTTTTTTGTGCAGCTCTTAAAAATGTATTTTTCAATAAACTCAGAAATGCTTCTTTTGTGTCATCTTCAAAATTTTATGGTTTTCCTTAGAAATAATAGGCCAGATTCTGGGTGGGTTGCCTGCATGTATAATCTGATGGAAATGAAAGATTGTTTTGTGCAACTACAAAAAAGTGATCAGCAGTTCAAAACCCATGTCCTTGTTTCAGTTTTACAGATACTTCAATGGATTGCAGAGAGTAGTATTTCTTTCTTTTATCCTAATAAATGCTGATCTGAGGCTAGGGTCTCTGTTAAAATTGTTTCTGTTTTGAACATGTGAAAAATTAGGCTTCTTTTACTCAGATGGAGGGCAACAAATTCTGTTTTATTTTTCCAATGTTATGTCAGGAATGAGAAGGTATATGTAATTATTTGTGTAGAAGTTTTTACTTTCCCCAGCAACAATTTCAGCACTGCAAATGCAGTGCAGCGCCTCTGACTGTAAACACAGAAATCCATTAGACTTTGCTGAGAGATGAACTCAGTCCTAAGTGCCAAACGTTGCTATTTAATGAGATGGTCTCTGCTGTGTGCTGTAAATATAAAGGAGCTTATTGACTGTTGATGTGAACCAATGTATTTAGGTGAGGGGCACAGGGAAAGGCTCCGTGGTTTTGCTGAATGCAAGAGAAAATATAAAAGTATTTCTTTGCAGTTTTATTACAGCTTTTTATGTTCTTGTTGGTCCCAGGGAACTTGTATTAAGCAAAGGAGAAATTCCTGAGTATCCGTCCTATTGAAAACATTATGTTCCTTTCAGCTATAGCACTGAAAATGTGCCTTCTACATCACAAAGGGAGATGAAAGGATATTTTAATAAAAGGATGACCCTCTCAGTGAAAATGCCTATTTTCCCCATGTGCAGCACATAACACCTGCTGTCTCCCTATAAAAAAAAAAATGATTGATTCTGAATCACTTTGTATGGCAGTTACCTTGGGAACAAAATCGTGTACCAGCTGTGTCACAGCCATCACTCAGCAATTAGCTGAACTGGTCCTCAAGCAGAAACAATGTCACTTTATCTCACAGGTCAAAGATTTCAGGTCAAAAGAACACAGCTCTGTATTTAATTTTGTATATCTAAGTCAGTCTGCAAAATGCTGCAAGGAGACTTATGGGGAAAACTAAGAGGAAAACTTACTCTGTTGCACAGAGATTAAATAAACTGAAACTGGCCAAAATTAAATATTGCACTTGTTCTCTGAAAAGTATATTCCACTTTCAATACTGAGGCAACAGACCTTCCCATAAAATATTACTCAGCTGCTAGATGAATCGTGTGGTAATTATGATAATCACAGACTTCGTGATCTTAGAGGTCCTATCTAACCTAAATGGTTCTATGACTCCATAAAATGCAGTCTTATAACATAAGATAAAGACAAAAGGTTTGCTTAATTCTTGATTAATCTATATTTTGAAAAAAGAAATGTTAATTTAATCAATTCAAGATCCTTCATTAGTGAAACTAATACTGCTAAGACAGCTCAAGTGACGACCTCACAAGATGGTATTTACTGTATTGACCTCAAACTTCCTAAAGTACTGTGTTTTTGCTAATTTGCTCAAAAAACTATCCTGAATGGTGGGACCCCAGTCGCCTAGTAAAGAAATCTATTTTATTGAAGGCTTGCAGGTCTACAGTAATTCTTTGAGATGACACCTTCCCTTATGAACCTTGATGCCTTGTCGTGGCTACAGAATAAGAGTGCAGGGGGTGCAGTTGCAATCAGTTTTTCTCAACCCTACCCATTCCTTCTCTCTCTTTCACACACAGGGAAAGGAGTGAGAGGAGCAATCAGTCAAATTTTTCAGGAGTTAAAAAAAAAGGCAGTATCATACCAGCCCTAAAAGTAATTCCACTCCAACTATTATGAGTGACAGTTTGCAGCAAGTTCAGTCTGGAGCTCTGGGCCTGAGCTTGCTCTTTGAAAGAGTTTTGCACACTTTCTTAAAATTGTAGGAAGAGTTTTGCTAGAGGGGATCTCCTGAGGTCTAACACAGTCCCCAGCTGCTAGCTCTCGTCCTTTTACTTTTGTAACACATCCTCCCCACCAGGACAGTTTTTTGCAAATGACAAAAAGGATCAATAAAGGTGATGCAGGGCAAAGTGGAGATGGGTACAAAACACAATGAATACAAAAATAGGCAACCAGCAAATTTTATTGTTCACCAACCTTGATGACAGGACAGTGGAATGTGTGAAAACCAATTAATATCTGTATTTCTAGCAATCTTCCAGCATGGCAGCTGCCCATGGGGAGCAGGGCTTCTTCATTCTCTACCTGCAGCTTCCCAAGTTCAAGTGATGGTCTAGGACTGTGGAGTCACTGTCAGAGGTCACACTCTGCTTCACAATCATCACTGATAGTTCCTTGCAGTGCAGATATATCACACTTGAGACAGAATTTTACCTGAATGTATGGATTATTTTGAATGAGGAAACTAATCACCTAGGGAGTTTTATACTATTTTGGGAGGTGGATAGGGCTTCTGGAGGAATAGAGAATATCAAAGAGACTTTTCCATGTGGAAAAGAAACAACCATTCATTGTTCCTTTAAAATGAGCTTATTATGAAAAAGGTGAGTTTTTTTAGTTTTTTTAAAATAGTGACCTGCAGAGCAGAATTGCAGTGATCTTTATCAGATTTAACTGTTAATACTATCCTCTGCCTTTCTAAATACCTCTGGATTTGTATGTTTGGGTGCCTAAGATATACTCGCACGTAAGTTGGTATCTACAGTCTGTTGATTGACAGAAAATATTGCTTATTATTTATAGAGGAGGAAGTAAATCATCATAGAGAAATAAAGCTACAACAAAACTAAGGACTAGTCAAGGCTGTAAGGGATGGGTTAGGAAAGGATTAATACTAAGAGTAGCAAACCTTACAGCGAAGTATTCCTGCAAAGGGAAAGCCTCCAATTAGGTTAAAGGCACAGTTTGTGTGGTATTCTAACATGAAATAGTTAATATTGCTTTTAAAATCTTGGACATTTTGAAATATATGACAAAGATGAGAGAAGTAACATGTAGAGGTAAATTTTTATCTTTTATGACCTGTCATGAAATGTATTGAGTACCAGCTGCTGTGAATTTAATTTCAAAGTTGTTTTTGACAGCTTGTTCCAATTTTATCCTTATTGAAAGGCTAGATTTTTGGTAGATTGACAAGTTTCCTTTTTATTTTTACCTTCTAATGAGCAAAACAATCTGTTACAGTATATTGATCCAGCTTATTTATTTCTGGATATTTAAAATATGGTCTGTTGTCCTTCTCTTCAGATACTCTTACCACCTGCAGTACAGCAATAAATATACTTGCATTTTCATAAATAGGTGGGGAGAAAGGTCACTTTTAAGGAATTAGTGCTTTTTCTGTGAAATTAAACTATATTAAGAGCTATGGGCTTGTATTACTTAGAGAGAGGATTAAGGTATTTGAATAGGCACACTAAGGGTCATTAGCCCCCTCCAGAAACACAATAGACCATGTAGCCTACTTCAGTGGCACGGATTGTGACTCATATTTGGATGCTACCAACATCTGTTGGCCTGCTTCTGAACAGGGCACGAAGACCTGACTGAGGATATGGCAGCTGCCAAGTCATCCTGTGAGGGTGATCATAACACATGCAGAGCGTGGGAGAGACACAGACAGTCCCTGCATCCATTCAGGTTCAAGAGGGACACCATCAACACAGGAGAGCTTCTCAAAGGGTGGGAGACAACAGCCACAACTAGTAGCAGCAGACATTGCGAATGGGGCAAAGAAATCTTTACTAAGGCAGGTTGTCCTGGGGATGATGCTTTTATCCCCATTTGTCTGTTTAGTTCAGAAATAATAAGAAATAAGTATTGTGTCTTTAAGGCTGGATCTGAGAGCAAATGCTGGAGCATCGGAGGGAGTTGTTTTCAAAACATAAAGATAACACCTNTTTGCCATCTTGTCAGAACGGCAAGAGGGTTTTATTGTGCAGTATTGTTCATTCTTTATGCTTGTGGGTGTTTTGTTTTGTTAAATAAATAGATAAATAGTTTTTTCCCACTTTTCTCCAAGGAAATTTATTTCCTGAACCAGGCGGGGGAGGGATGGCTTGGATCTGCCTTTCCAGAGAGATCCCTTCTGGAGGTTTCCTCCCAAATTTCACCTAAACCAGCACAGCAGGTTTAGACACTGCCCAGAGAAGTGACTGAATCACTATCCTTGGAAGTTTTTAAAACTGCCCAGAATGAGGCCTTGGACAACCTGATCTAGCTTTGCAGATAGCTCTGCTTGGAGCAGGTGACTACAGGAGGAGCTTCCAGCCCAAACCCTTCTCTGAGTCTATGATTTTTTTAAAAAGAAGCTATCAAATAAATAAATCACCCTTCCTGGCAGCAGAGAGAGCATTCTGATCATCCATCATGATGGAAATCCAGAATACATTCCACTTACTAGGGAGAAATTCAGAAGGGCCAGAAAGGAACTGGAATGACTGAATCATTCTGTAAAAGAAACATTACAATCCTTCAGTAATGAGCAAAGAGGAAGGATGATCAATACTGCTGGATTAAATGTAAAAGTATGCTAGGACTGTCCAGGGATGAAAACTAAGAATAAATCCTTTTTAAATGCTTCAGGAGATGGAAGGCAGAGAGACAATCACCAGAACTAATAACTGAAGAGCATACAGAAGAGACAGAGAAAAAATAACTCAACCATAGAAAAATACTTATCACCAATTTATTATTTCTCTACCATTTCCATCTCACAGGATAAAGGAATTATCAATATATTGCAACATGAAGCCAATTCAGGGATACAAAACTGTTCTAAAGTTTAATGTAGGAATGCTGCAAATGAACCAGCAGAAAATTTCCCAGAATAAAAATTCATGAGGTTAAAAGAAGGATGTAGTCCTGGGATAACAAAACAAAAATGTGCCACATTGTGATTGAAGGTATAATCGATGGAGTATAAATGATCTGGATAATTCAGTAATGGGGGTTGGATCTCAACTTTGTTGATATTAATTACATTATATTTTCATTTAACTTGCTTTTCCTGTTAATTTAATAGTGGCAGAAGTTATTAATGCTATGACAGCTAAAGTAGAATCCTAATGAGATGAATCAGATTATGGCCATAATAAGAATTTCCACTAGTGTGAACGTTTGAATTTCCATTCTGTGAAACAAGAATGGAGATTTCAAAAATACACCTGTGGCTTTTCATGCCACACATGAAAATGAACACATGCACATGCAACATCATTAATACTCCAAGACTGCATTACTAAGTATTCTGGTCAGGACATATTTCTACAGTAATTGTCCTTGTTGTTTATCTTATAGTCTGAATGTTAAAAAGGGAAAGAGAATAATTCAACTTTTTTTTTTTTCTTTGTAAGATTGTTAAGAGAGTATTTATTTCCCATTTTCAAGGATCAAAAGGACACAAAAATACAGTCACCTTCATAAGGTGGCAAATACTCTTGGGGATTCAGAAAGACCAAAACAGTTGCAATAAATAATAAATAAATTCTGTATGCATGGTAAAAGCACATTTTTGTTTATTCTGATGGGATAAAGTGCATTCATACTCTAGTAGTATATAATATAGATTAGATTTATTGATAATTCTTAAAAGCAGGCAGTATTTTCCATCTGTTCATGTAATGGGATGGAGAATCATCATATTTTCATCATATGCTTTGATCCTGGGAAATGCTGAACACATTCAGCTCCCATTTAAATTTGGGATGGTTGGTCAGAGATTAAAAACTTTGTACTATGGACAAGGAGATAACAATGTTAAAGCTGATATAGTGTATTCAAGAAAAAAATAGTATAGCTTCGTCTAATACAACATCCCCCTCCCCGCTCCCCAAATATTAAAAATCTATGAACTCTTACCCATATCTTCAAAAATTATTGGGAAGAGATAAACCAGATAATATCATTATTTTTTAAATATCATAAATTAAATAAAAATCAGGTGGTCTTTTTGGTGGGTTTTTGCAATGATATACCTAAATATTTCTGACAGATAGTTGTTCAGCTCGAAATAGTTTCTAGTAACTTCCCTGTGTATGGCAGATGATTCTATCACCAGCTACCCATCTTTCATTTACAACTTTCAGCATTCAAAGATGAGCACAGAAATCCTAGATTATACTCCCCCTTTTTTCTGCTAGTTATTATTTGAAGTGTCTTTATTTTGCTTTTTGAGGAAAAAAATAGTTAATGTAAGCTCAGGCATTTTTATCCCGAAGTAATTCTGTTATTTTTGAAGAAGCAGAAGAGTGCACATAGACCCCTATTAAAGGAGATGGAATATTGAGTATTTTGCAGTTCATGGCTTGAAGAAAGTGCACTAAAAATCAATTTGGCTAATTGAATATAGTGCTAGAATGTAGCTAAATGTCTTTAGACCCCTTCCAACAAAAAAAGCAGGTCTAGTTATAAACTTATACAAATTCTATCAGAGTTAAAATATGTCAGACAATACTTTATCACACTGATAGAAATGTTTTCTGTACTGCAGTCGAAATTTGTCTTATTGTGATTTCATCATTATCCTTATTGATGTTTCTCTTTTTTGGTGTTAATGTGTTTTAACCACTTGCAGAAAAAAGTAATGGGTTTTAAACAAGAGGCACAGGCTGTTATTGCTTTACTTTGTCATGTATCTTCTCAGAACTGAGATCATTTTGAGTTTCTGCTTTCAAATCTCTCCAGGATGCCAATACTTGGTAACAAGAACAGCCAAACAAGATAGCACATAGAGTCTTTGTTGTTTAACAATTGCTTAGAGTGCCTATTCTTTTCCTGGTGTGAGATGTTGTTCTTCTCCATGTGCCAAACAAAACTTGGCAAAACATGCTGCCCTCTTTCTAATTGATTGTCATTGCCTAGTCTCTTTCAGAGTCTATATTGCTGAAAGACAAGGATACTTGGGCAAAGTCAATTTAACCCTCTCTTCTTGTTGTGCAGCTCAGGGGGGAAATAACCATCTGCAGGAGCAACTTGGAAGGACTCCCAGTGTGATAAAATGGGAATAGCAGTTGTTTGTGAACAGCCACAGTGCCTTGTTGTATTTTTCATTCACCACTCAGACAGGTAGCATTCTAAATTCTTTTTTAAATAGACAACTCTCATTTGAAGAGAGATAAGAGCATTCTCTAAGCATGTGCAATTTGCCCCTGTCTTTATTGTCTCTTTCACTTATTTATATCAAGAAGTACCATCCTCCCCCGTCTCCAAAATGAAAAATATGCAAAGAAAAAAAAAGACTGCAGAGAAAAAAAACATAACAAATAAACAAATAAAACTAGCATGTGAGACAGAAAATTAAAGCCAGGGAATGGAAAGGAGTAAAAAAAAAATAAAGCTGAAAAAAGAGCAGGGGAGTGTAACACCCTTGTCCTAAAAGTCTTTCATTCTCTTGAATTGGCTTTAATATTATTTATTGAGCTTGCCATCTGTTCATAAATACCGTTGAGGGCTTCTTCCAGCTCTAGGGCAACACTACTTAATATGTTTCTATCTTGTTCCCACTAAAATGTAGCATTACTGATCAAAGTGAAATTGTTAACTGCACAGATTCAAAGCACTGAACAAACTCTTGTTAACATCTTTTCAAAACACCTGTATGAATCACATACTGGTGATTTATTTGTGGTTAACCGACTTCTGAAACAAGAAATACTAATGTTCTTCTAGGTCACAGGTGTAGTGAGAAAAGGCAGAGGGCCTGTCATTCCTGGTAGGCATTTTACCTGTCCAGAGCTCTGGTGGTGGCTCTCCACATGCATGCTGATCATGCTTTCTCAGGATCAGCACCATTCATTGCCATGCTTACAGTAGTTAGGGCACCTTGCCCAAACAGCATTCCTTCTATCCCTCCCACTCTCCTTCCAAAATGCCCCAATCTCTTCAATGTCAATTTGTTGTGGCACCTTTGGGGATGGATAGCAAGTACAGGAATGGAGAGCAGGGAGACTAACTGTTCCAATCCACTGGAGTGAAGTGGAAAAGTTCTGCTGTGCTACAGGTAGGAACATGTTTTAGACAAGCAATTTAAGTCATTAAATTGAACTTCTTATCTCCCTGAAAACAATACCTAAAGGGTTCCCTATGAAAAACCTAACAATGGTTTTATGACTTTCCATCTGGCAGCAGCTCACTGTGTGCCAGTCAATTCCTCCTCCTGCAATGCATTGCAAGGCAGAACTTTCCAGCTGCACTGGCATGATGTACAGTGGTGTCTCATGGACAGGAAGAGTGCAGTGTTTTTTGGCAGTGCTATGGACAGCAGAGGAGTGCATTCAGCACTGATGCAGCGTTGCTTTGGGAAGGATCTACATTTGGACAACAGTCTCAGGCACACAGTGTGATTCTTGGGGTGTCCTGTGCAGGCACAGGAGCTGGATTTGATGATCCTGATGGGTTCCTTCTGACTCAGCATGTTCTATTCAATGATTCTATGACACATCCAGAGTTCTCATTCTACCCAACATAGAATGCCTGTGGAAAGCCTCTGTGGACCTGCCAAGTGAAGTACTAATGACACTGAGATGAACTGCAATTATGAAGTGGGGACCAGGTACCAAATCCTGTCTCATTTAGGCAAATGTGTACACCACTACAGAAGGCAGAGTCTGAAGTTACTTTGCCCTTCTCTTTTGCAGACATCTTCCAATATTGACTAAGGTATTCCAAAGGTATTCCTCTATTGATAGGAGCAATATTGAATTTCTTTAGGTGTGTGTTCAAGTCTTATTAAAATTTTTGAATAACTGTCTGGTCTTTTCCACTAAAGCTTCTATGACAGACAATGAGAAACACCCAGTTTACAATGATAAATCTTGTTGGTTTGGTTGTTTTATCTCATAATGTGCTGTTAATTTTGTAATAGGAATGTCCAAGAAATGTTGTGGGGGTATCTTCACTCTCCAGTGTAAACCACTTCATTCATAAAGTTATGGCTTTTCTCTCTGATGGGTGATAGAAGATTTTTCTGTTTCCCATCTGTATCTGTTTTATCAGTTAGGCACTGCTTCTGGACTCCTAAATTATTTCATACTTCACAGGAAGGAGATGTGCATTAAAGGCCCATTTCAATGGTAATAAAAATAGAATCTAATACAGAACAACATATTACAAGTGAAGACATCTGTTCACATTATTATGAGAGTCTCAGTCCAATTACATTCACTATAAATTATGGAAGAACAATTGAGATAAAAATGTGCATATTATTGTTTCAGAGCTTCAGGCTGAGTTGAAGATTAGGACTCCCTGCATCCTGAATTCTGAAAGCATTCTCTGAGATACCGCAGTCCAGACTTACTGTAATAACATAATAAATTATATTCAAAAGCAGGTTAAATACAATTTTGCAAATATATTTAAACATTGGTTGGCCAAAAAAAACCCCCAGGATTTGAAAAGTCTAGGATTTAAACACTGTCTCTAAACAAGAAATTGTATCACGTCATACTGTCTTGGACAGATACCATTCCAATATAATATTTACATTCTTTAAAAATTGGTACTTGGTTTACATAGAAATCAGGAATATTCAATGCAATTCCATTCTTTGATGCAGCCATATCACTGGTGAATTTAAACTACTGTTTAAAAAAAATTTATTTCTAAATAATCTGGCTCTGTTGAGATGAGAGAGGACTTTATTTTTTCTGCAGGCATCTGCAGGATCATAGGATTATAGAATTTTATTGTTTGGAAGGGACCCAAAAGGATCATCTGGACCAAACTCTACCTCTAAACAGAATCAACTTAGATCACATTATTCAGCGCCTTGACCATGTAAGTTCTGAGGCTTGACATTTAATGAAGTCTCTCAGCAATCTCATTAATTTTATTTTTTCCCCTAACAATTAATTAGAATTTCACACTTTGGAATGTCTGTCCATTTCCTCTCACCCTATCATTTCTATCTCTAAAAAGCATCTGTCTCTTTTTTCGAAACCTTCTCTTTCAGTAGTCTAAGAAAGCAACATCATCCTTCTCTTATCCCTCCCCTAAATAGGAATGGAGTGGCAAAGCTGGACACTGTTCTCTTGATACAATTTCAGCAGTGTTGAATAGAGAGGGGAAAACACTTCCCTACCTGCTGGCCACGCTCTTGCTTATGCATTTTCAGTATTCTGTATGCTTTATCACAGGGCTGTATGGTTGACTCATGCTGTGTTCCTGAAAATCCACAGGTCCCTTCTGATAGCAAATGACATCAGTGAAAGGGAACTCTTTAAGGCTGGCATTATCCCAGCTTTATTTCTTTAAAGAAAAGATTTAATAAACAGGAAGAATATGAGATGGGTCCACTGTTAAACACATTCTAGCAATTCAGTTGGAGTTTATCAAAAGAGATTGCTGTTGATTTACTTAATGTTATTGCCACAACTTCAGGGTGTCACAATCTGTTAATACCTCAGAGCTTCACCTTACCTCCATAATAGGGCTTTTTATGAAATTAACCACAATTTTCTTCTCACTTTTGATACTAATAACCTATAATTGTTCAAGTACTAGAACTGAAATGTAGTCTGTATCTACTCTGCAAATGAAAGCTACCTTTGCTGGCTGCCTTCAGTGACTCTGGTAAACCACTGGAAGCTGTCAGGCTGCTCTAGTAGTCTGGTGTGTGAACACTTTCCTTTCACATTTCCTGATGTGTGTGTAGGTGACTTGCCTGTGTGCTGCAATTGGACACAGGTAAGTTCAAGGACAAAAATTCCTGGTGGTTTTTCTAACTTCTGGTAGGATTCCATATCTCACATGCTCTTTCTTTGGTTGTGATAGGAAGCCACAAGCTGGAAAAGAAAATGCACATTTTGCATCTTGATTCACGAAGGACTGACACAAACCTGGAAAACACTTGAAATCTCTAACAATTGGCAACAAAATGGGAATAGCAGCGGTTGGACTGCAAGGCAGGACATAGGTGAGAAACACTGGTTCATGCTTTGGAGGATATATATATATATATATACCTATGTTTGGTATATACCCTCAGTATAGACAGTATCTGGTTTTCAGTAGCTTTTAAGAATGTTCCTTCTCATTTCCACACATTGAGTCTGAACCTTTTTATTTCCAGGAGCACTACAAGGATCTCAGACTTCTGCAAAGAGTGAAAGCTACTCAGGACTATGAACTTGTGTGTGTCAGGTTAACAGCTTGGAATTATTATGTCCTTAATTTAGTGTGGCAGGTACAGCAAATGCCCTTTTTTAATTCAGTAAATGAAAACTAAACTGGGTAAAGCATATCAACCACAGAATCATCTGCTTGGGTATCATATTCCAAACTCCTCTTATTTTCTTCTCCCTTACATAAATTTGCTGATGGAGAGGTAATGTTTAGACAACACAATAGGAAGCTCAGAACACCATAGGTATCCAGAATTATTTTATAAACATATCCATGGAATACAGTTGTTTACCATAATTGTTATCGTCAAGGATGGCATCTACCAGTCTTACATTTTTATCGTGCTAAGCTATTCTACTTCTTCCTTTTTAACACAGAAAACCAAGCAGCTTTAGTTCACCTTTTTATTGTTTTGATCTATTGCAGTAATAACTGCTTTTCTTTTACAATGGATAAATAATGAGTATTTTCCCTTTTTTTTCCTGGCCTAACTTATTTTTCCTGTCCCTCTCTGCTGTTATGCTGTCTAAAGTGCTTGTATTCTAAGAGGAATCTTAGAATTCATTCAGCACCCCTTGGATGCAGATCTAGTCTGTTTCTCTTTGCATGCCCTGGTCTCTGAGCTCCTGTTACAAGAAATTTCCTTTAGTGATGGGGTATCACACTGGTCAGAACCTTGGGGTAGATCTGTTGCACCTTTTCTAAAATAAAACTTACCAAAAATATCCAAAGATCTTTTTAACTCTAAAGGTAGGTCTCGTGAGAACACAAACTGGACTACGGTTACTTTGCTGACAATGAAAGTTAATGTATTTGGGGAGAGATAATTCAGAACAACTGTAAACAACTTTTTGCAAACAACTTTGCCTGTGCTGATTGTCCAGGCAAGGTTATGTCAGATATTAAAGCTATAGCAAATACCTCACTGGCAACGTGTGCAAAGGCTAGTGCAGTGCTCACTGCTCCTTCCAAAACCAACCAAAACAAAAGAAACCCAAACCAATCTTCAAAAAGTAATTTTCTGATTCTAAGCAAAAAGGTCCAAAGTCCTGAGAACGAGAAATTATTCTGAGCAACTTTAAGACACGTTTTGTAACTCACGAAATGGGCTGTGTGCATATCTCAATTGTCCTTTTGGAGAAGATATGATAGCAATCTCTAGATTTTTAGTGTGACCTTGGTTTTTGACCATCATCTTACAAAAACAAGTGCAAGGATCTCCTGGTAGGAACTGGACATTGTTCCTTCCCTGGGGAAGACCTGAGTGTGCTTGTCGTGTGGCATGCAGGAGAAATAAGTGACAGCATGGAGGCAGAAGTCTACAGCCAAAGAGAAATCCAAACAGCTTTAGAGTCAGTTTGTGCTTTTCTTAATAGATCTGAGGGAACTTATGCTTGATTTGCATGCAGGGCATAATCTGAGGTTTTCCTTCACATTTGGTATAAAATGGGTCTGACTTTTCATGTTCATTTAAACATTTACTTTGCTGCTTCTGTCTATACATCAGCCATTGAAAGATGGTTTGTCAGAAATGACAACTTCACTGAGGTAAATGTGCTACCCATCGTTCAAATACACAGTGCTAAATAGATTTGCTCTACCAGCAAAATTATCAACCACTTTCATGGTGTTTCAGGAATTTCTTTGGTCCCTGAATCCAAATCTTTGGTCCAGTATATGTCAAATCATTACTTTAGATTATCCAAAGTATTCTCTGGAAACATCTGTCCTATCAAGTAACTTAGGGGTTTGCCCCATGCCAGTTCCCTGGGTGTTCAAAATACATACATACATGCACGTAGGGTTTTTTTGTTTCCAAGCACCATCTCAGAGTAAGTCCAAGTAGTTTTGCCTGAGAAAAATGCAAATGCAGTTCACACAACCACTTGAAACAGGAAATATGGGTAAGTGCATGGCAGAACTGGCTCTCTCTGCCAAGCTCAACCATCTTGTCACCAGGACCTATGGCACAGAGCACGCAGGCACACATTATAGCAATGTTACAGAAACACCCATTCACAGTGTCCCAAAGACTTTGAATGAAAAGCACACAGCACCTAATAGCTGTATCCTGGGGCCATGGGCTTGGCCTGAGGCTCAAGTCTCCTTTGGTCTACAAAGACTGTGTGGTTCAGGCAACCAGTCCCCTTGCTCTCAGCTGCATGGAGCCAGCTTTGCTCAGTTCCACTTACCCAAGCCACGTCGGGCAGGGAGGTAAAATGAATGGGCCTTTGAAGGACACGTGAAGGGCAAGGTCATGAAGACCAAGCCATTTAAGCAGTTCCAGCTGCTGGGAGGCTGCTGTAAGGACTTCCCAGAGCCTTCTCTTCTCCAGGATGAAGAGCCTCAGCTCTCTCAGCCTTCCCTCATGCTGAAAATGCTTTGTCATCTCTGTGACCTCATGCTGGACTTGTTCCAATAAGTCCACACATTTTTTTTGTCCTCAGGAGCCTGGAGCTGAACACAACAGTCCAGATATATCTCACCAGTGCCAAGCAGAGGCAAAGGGTCATCTCTCTTGACTGCTCCTCCTAAAGCAGTCTGAGGTGCTTTTGGACTTGGCAGGCCCCAGCTCCTCACTCCTCTCCCAGCTCCCCCAGATTTGAGGTCTCTTAAAGTGCATGTGTTTATCAAACTTTCACATTGTTTAATGCTTTTAAAGCAGAGATTTGTCCATTCACAGCAGTGCTACTTCTGCAGTTTGCCTTAGTCATTGAAAATTCCTTACAAGTTTCAGTTACCACGAGGAAGAGTATTTTTCATAAAAGGGCTGTAAACAACATATAACGTGAACATTTTCACAGCAACACATCCCACCTCCCAAGACAGTATTTTAGCTGGCAGCTAAGTTTACTTTACATTTTTAGCTCCTAAAGATGGCAGTTGTAAATCTGTATATTATTAATTGTTGTGGTGTATAAAGCAGTCAACATACCAATTTGGCAAAAGCAGTCTCATAAAGTATGCAGAACATGCATGTAGTATGTGGACTATTAATAAGGAAGTCACCTGCTGGTGAACAGGATTTTTCTTAGTATCATTATCATTGTGATAGTAAAATTACCTTGATCAATGCTCTATTTTACTGGTGCATGACTCTTGAGTGCTCCTAATGGTACAATGAGATGTGTGCAGGTCAACCACTGAATTTTTTTATACAACATTTCTTACAATGAGGAGTAGAATCACAACAAGCTTTTGGAGATAAATTGCTATCCTCACTGGGAAAAAAAAAAAAAAAAAGTGGAACGAATGCAAGAATAGACTGGTTTACACAGAGGCATATTGACCTGCAAAAGTTTCTGTGCACAGTCTGTTCTGGAGTTACAGAAACACAGTTAAGAGTATATTAGTGCTCAAGAGGCAAAAACAAAGTAAAAGTGAAAACTGGGGAGAATCAAAAAGTGCCAGAAGCAAACACCACTTGTTGATTATTTCCCTCTTTTCTTGCTCTGCCTAAGTGCTGCAGTCCATTTAACCTGGTTAGATCTTCACCTGAACAGTGAGTACTTAAAAGTAGGCTCAAATGGCTTTGTCCTTTCAGGTCCATCTGCTCTATTGCCAAGAAATACTGACATATCCCTGTTAGCTGTAAACAAGACAAACTTGTCAGCTACAAACCAGAGTCAGATAACTGGGTAAATTGGTACCAGAGAACTGCTGAAGCTTCTGCAGGGACCTGATTCAGCATGTTTATATTTGTGTTTGTTTTCAGTACAGAGAAGAACTGGGAGAAGGAGAGGTAGGTTTGTATTAGGTTATAATGTAAGATCATTTGGACATATTAAGCACAATTCTTACTCAATGCATCCTCATATAGAAAAAAAAAAGGTAATATTTTTTGTCTTTTTCTGGGAACAAAATCCTGCATTGCACTCTGTTCAGAGGCAAAAATATTTTCAGGATAGACAAACCAATATGTCGTCCTTCCTCATGGGGCTCAGCTCTGTTTGTGAGTTTTTTTTCTGTACTCTATCTACTGTTCCTTTAAAGGCTTCATGATCATTATTTTATTTCTTCAGGTTGTTATAAGTGGTCTCTTAAGTTCGTTTTTTCAGGCTAAGGTATATTGTGGATTCATTTTGACCTTTGCTAGTGTTGGTAAAGCCTTCAAGTTTCGTTTTTACTTGATCACTAAATGGGAGCCTGATCTGACCAACAGATCAGTTTCTGAGAATGGCTGTAGTAGCTTGCAGTCCTTTCTGCTGTCAGGCTTAGTGAGACTCTTTCACAAAGAAAACACCTTCGCAGCTGCTAAGATAAAAAAATGGTACCTTTTTCTTTAAAAAAAAAGTGTTGTGCTCCTGTGTAAATGTACTAGGATCCTTCTGTGAAAATAAACCAAGAAAAAATAATCCTGGAGAGCTTTTGAAGGTCTTACACAGTTTCAGCCTTAGGTGAACTATTATAGGTATGCTATAAATCCCCGAAATCACACAGGTTATAACGAAGATGCTGACTCATCCCCAAAAATACAGACAGAGTGTTATACTATGTCCTTTTCTTATTTTGATCTAGTACACTGTTGCACTTCATTTAATGCAGATTGATCAAAATCAATGTCTAGCTCACAGATTCTTTATTTCTTGATGTTGTTCCAGAATACCTGTCCTCAACTAAATCACTAAGCAAGATAATGTATGAAAAAGAAATAAATGGACTGTCATCTAGATATTGCTTCAAGTGGCAAAATCTATGTTATTCCCTTTGTCTGAAGAAACTCACTGTGTATTGGGTGATTACCTTTTTCCTTCTGCTTTAGTCGGCTGCTTAATTGAGGTCCTGTTTTAGAATACTGAATAATGCATATCGATTCATAGCTTTCACAAAAACTGCAAGAGTAAGATTGGCATCTGGTGGACTTGACAGATGCACGAGTCACTCACAATGCTTTTCTGTCAGGCAATTCAGTCCCCAGAAAAGGAGACTGCATGACTAATGAGTTTTGCACCTCCTCTTCATGTGCTCATCTGCTTTCTCATTGATGTAATTTATGAGGCACTTCTGTGAGTCACGGTTAGCACACTGAAGTGGCAGTGCTTGGTGGCAGCCATTATAATAACCATAAAGCAAATAAAACAGGATTCAGGAAAGTGGGAAATGACGTCTTGGCAGCAGGGAACACCTGTTTTCTGTTTATGCTGTCGCTAAATATTTGCAATTCATTAAATAGTCACAATGAGAGTTTGATAACGTATTTACTTTCACAACTGCTTTTACAAACCAGAATTCCTGCATAATTGCTGAAGAGCAGGTTTTGTTCATCTCTACTAAATGAAAACTTCCCTACCAGTTTGCTATGATGAAGTGAGTAGTTTATGTGACATCACTTTAATAAAACTTTTGACACTCACATGACCATCTGCTAAAGAGAACAGAGCAGATATTCCTAAACTGTCACAGAGAGATGTTTCTGTGGCCCCTACAGACACATCTAGCCAAGCAGCAGATGGGGCTCAAAATAAACTTCATGTGTTTGAATTGCAGTTGTGTCACAAAGACACACTTGGAAGCCGAGGACAAAAAGTCTTTGGTAACCATCAGAAAACTGCTGCTGTATACAAGGGTCAATAGGGAGCCATTCAGTTGGTTCTTTGGAGGCATATCAGTACAGGTACAGTACATCACGATTTTTTTCTGCATAGTCCACTGGTATTTGAGATGAACAGAAAAACTGTGTTTCATGAGAATAAAATAAAGCAGGGATGACTGTGTTCAGTCTGGAACAGAGATTTGAGGTAGATCAAGACAAACAGTGATATTATTGTACATAGAATTTATTCTGACAGAATATAAAAGTAGGGTTGTCCCAGGTCTTTTAGGTACAAGCCAATAGGACAAGTCATGAATTTCTATCCCAAAAGCTGTATTGCTAGAAGTCCAGAAAGCTGAGCAATTCTTGTATGCATGTCATAAAAGAAGGCATTATAAAGTGAATTTGTTCAGCAAGTCATTGGATATTTTTATAAAAGCAGACTTGTGCTGACTGTGACAAACATCTAGCAATCCAGTACTGAACTAATCATTGGGGAGGACAGAGACAGGAAGTTCAATAAGAAGTGCAAAATACTGAATCAGCATTGAAACTGACTGCATGAACAGCAATCCCTCTGAGGAGAACCCAGAAACAACAGGGAATGGCAGGCTGAATACAAGCAGACAGTGTGGTACTACTTTAAATAGGGCAGGTTATGAACTGTCCCATGTTAGGATGATGGCAAGCAGACTGAGGGAAGTTCTTAGCTTCCTCCTCTCAGGATTTTTGGATTAATCCCCCTGTGTGTGCAGATAGGGGTCCTTAAGTTAAATAGGACCATGGAGAAATTGGACAGGGTCCAGCAGAGAAAAGCTAAGATGGTTTGGGACACAGAACTTACGTGAGGAGCTGGACTTTGGTCTTGTGAAGAGGTGATCAGAGGAGCTGGGCTTGCAGAGAGGTGATCAGCTTCCATCTGTGCACATGGCAGCTAAAAGCTGATGGGTGTCACTCATCTTTGCAGAAGCTCGAGATGGACTTGAGCTGCAACTTGGGAGGCTCAAGGTGGACATTAAGATTAATATGCATTCACCAGGAAGGTAGTGCACCACAGAAATGGGTTATTCATGGGGCAGCCAGACTCTATGATTTTAGGGGTTTTCAAGATTTCTTAAACATAAACATGACTTACCTAATCTGCTGCGGCAACAGCCCTGTTGCAACCCCAAGAATTCCCTGCCAAACAACATTTCTTACAGTTTTACAATGGTCTCAGGGTTTAAAACAAGCTAGCAACAAAGTGCCACACATCCACTTGCTCACTTCCCCACCAGTGAGATCGGAGAGAGAATTGGAAGGGCAAAAGTGAGAAAATTCATGGGTAAAGACTGTTTAAAAAGTAAAGCAAAAGCCACATAAATGCAAGTAAAGCAAAACTTGGAATTCATTCATCCCCTCCTGTAGTCAGACAGGTGTTTCGCCATACCCAGGAAAGCAGGAGATGTGTATACAATGATTTGGGAAGACAAATGCCATCACTCCAAATATCTCTATTTGTTCCTCTTCCCCCAGTTTTATATACTGAGCACAATGTCATATGGTCTGCAATATCCCTTTCATCAGCTGCGCTCAGCTGTCCTGGCTGTGTCTCTTTCCATCCTCCATGCACACCCATCCCTCTCAACATTGTGCCAGTACAAGAAGCAGAAAAGGCCTTGGCTCTGTGTGAGCCCTGCTCAGCAATAACAAAAACACCTCTACATTATCAACCCTGTGTTCAGCACAAGTCCAAAACACAGCCCCATACCAGCCACTGTGAAGAAAACTAACTCTACCCCAGCCCAAACCAGCACTCGTGGTTTTCTTATCCAAGATGCCCCACACAGTCTAGTTGTAAGCAGTCTGAAAGCAGGTGGGAAGGCTGAAACCATATCAGCAACACACAAGTTAAAAGGCTGCCTTGAAACTGAAGTCAAGGGTTCATAGAGATTGCTTGCAAAGGCATCCAGAGAGAGAGAGTGGAAAACAAATTAAAACACTGAGAAAAGGCAATCTCAGATGAACAGAACTCAAGCTGAAAAGAAGTATTGAGAGCTTAGAGTACTCTAAGCCCATTTTTTTAAGGTTAACAAGCTGAGGTAGTATACTGCAGCATTGAAATAAAAATTACATTTCTAATACCATTTGTACAGAGGTTTCATTCCTTTATGAAAATAAATATTGGCATTCAAAGAAGAAACAAAGATCCTGCAGAAGAGAGGTAACTTTCTTCCTCTCCTGCACAGACCTGAAGCCCCAAATCTTTACCTGTCTGTAAATGTCTGGAGAAGAAAGATGAGATGGAAGACTTGATTTCTTGGAGAGACACACATCTACAGAGAGAAGCACAACAGGGCAGGGCACCCTGATATCCTTACATGCTGTGGTGAAGCATCTTTCCACTTGCTGAAGGTAATGAATTAAAGGTAGAGGAATGGAATAGAATTTAGCAATTTTCTAAATGTAAGTCTAAAGGTGTTGAAAAAGTCAATGTAGCCATTGATTCAAAAGCAGTTCTATTTGAAAGCTGTTTCAGTAGATTATGTCCAGGTTATGTGTGCAGAAACTAATCATTTCTTGAAGGTGCTAAAATAATTTCCTAAAGTGCTAAAAATGCAGGGCCATGATGATAAGGACATGAAGAGGATCAAAGGGCTGGAGCACTCTCCTATGAAGACAGGCTGAGAGAGCTGGGGTTGTTCAGCCAGGAGAAGAGAAGGCTTCAGGGAGACCTTAGAGCAGCTTTTCAGTACTTAAAGGGAGCCTATAAGAAAGATGGGGACAGACTTTTTACAAGCACATGTAGTGATAGGGCAAGGGTCAATGGCTTCCAACTAGAAGAGAGAAGATTTAGACCAGCTGTAAGGGTGACATTTTTTACAATGAGGATAGTGAGGCATGAGAGATGGTAGATGCCTCATCCCTGGAAATAGCCAAGGCCAGGTTGGATGGAGCTTTAAGAAACCTCTTCTAGTGGAAGATATCCCTGCTCATTGCAGGAGTGTTGAACTAGATGAGCTCAAAAGGTCCCTTCCAACCTAAACCATTCTGTGATGCTCATCTATGATTAAACTACATATGTAGCATTATTCTAAAGGTGAGCCAGGTGCTTTTGATAGCAGCACAGCTATTTACTGACATAAATCAACCAAGATTCTGTGTCTCAGTACTGAAAAAAATCTGTCTACAATTACCCAAGACAAGTTTGCACACTGCAATCTCTGTGGTCCAGAGGCTGAGTTTGCTGCATTTGTATAGTGTTCTATTAACTGCAACTGCTGATTTATGGATTAAATTTAAATTTTAACCTGAATTTTGTTATTCTGCTTATTAGTGCATCACCAGTTCAGTAAAATCATAGTAACTTAGCTAAGTGTATTCTCAGTTAAATAAATATTGATCTGTCCAATACAAGCGAGTTGTATGTAATGAACATTGAGACCTTAAGTAACCTTAGACAAGAAATTTATGACTCAGCTGTCTCTCTGCAGGTTCATTTCCTCTCAGCAGCAATTCAAAAAAGAATTAATCCACTGCAGAATTAGCTTTCTCCAGAAATGCAAATCTGCTTCAGCAGAGCAGCATTATTTAAGCACTTTTATTGCTCAAGCAATTGGGGGTGACATCTTCTTGGAAGAGCTTATGGAATTTGTAGACTGTGAAAGTTCCAGCAATGTGCAACAACAGTACAGAGACAAAGATAGGTGCAAGAAGACAGGAACCTGAACTGTATGGCAAGAAACCAATTCTTATACTTCATTATGAATTTAGATATAACTTTCTCAGCCACTGCCTCTGTTCCACATCTGTTATTAAAATTTTGAAGTCATTAATAATCTTTGTATTTACATTTTCTTCATACTTCTGAATCATTACATTCTCTTGAAACACAAGGTTAAAGATACAGGGTCTCATAGTCCAATTACACACCCTGTTGCAAACAATCTTACGGCATAGTATTTTGAGACCTTGCTTAAAAAAAAAAAAAAAGTTTTCTAGCCTTCCAGTGTAGAAGCAGATAAATTGTAAAGACAAGGACATTTCTGAAGAAGCAGCAGAACAGCTTCTTCCACAGCTATATATATATCAGGAAACAACACAGACACATATAGATTTGATCTATTCACCTCCTTCGACTCTGAAAAGCGTTTGCAGTTAGAAACTAACTAACTAGTTAGGTTGGCAGGTGGAGGAGGCAATAGGGAAAGAGGAGATGGAAGAGAAATGACTACAGCAGCATGATGTTACATTTTTCTAGTTGTTAGATAAGAATTACTTGGATTTTACAGGCCAAAGAGTGATTCTCTAGTCTGCTATTTAAAACACAACTGTAACATTTGAGTTCCTCACAGCCTTGAATATTTTCACACATTCCATCTTCCCAAAGAGAGCACAAGTGGCACCAGCCTGGTCTCAGAACACAAAAACATGGGTAAATTCCCCAAAGTATTTGAGCAAGTCAAGTAAAACTATCTAATTTCCAGCCTAGAGCTGAGGAGCATGTTTTGAGCTGTATGAGTTCCCTATGGAGAACAGGAGGAGAGTTAAGGTGCATCCAAATGTGCAGCCAGCTCAGACAGAAAACCTGTTGTGAATATTTGCTTTAAGCTAACATGAACCCATCTTTTTGCTGGTTAGACATGCAGGCTGACATGACTGGCTTGGATGCAAATATGTAAATTTTAAACATTTTCTTTTAGTCAAATGAATGTTACCTGGAAGAGTTACAGTCTGCCTAAAGCAAGCTGATGGAGAATATTCAGTACACGTATGACTCTTAAGTTTGAGTCTTCTCTGGAGGCTTCCAGGGCAGATCTTCAGCCACTGAAAAGTGTTCCATCATTCTTCTGTAACAGTAGGTAGAAAATTTCCCTCATAATTCAGCACTCAGGCTCATTCTTTGTGCTGCCTTATAGTGCAAGGATGGGGACTGTATTTTCTTGTCTCCTCAAGAAGTTTCCTAGTCTTGAGGCCACAGGCTGTTTGGGACATAGCAGCTGGGAGACAACGACAAAGAGGAAAGGTTTGGATTAGAGGAGCCACATCCCCTCTCTACCTTTTGGCAGCACGAGCTGTTTGAAATGGAGTTGCAGACTGCCCAGAAGGCAGCCAGAAGGGAGAACACTGACACATGCTCTCACTTGCTCTGGATGCTGCCTCAAGCACTCAGGGCCCCTGTGACCCAGGGCTTTCCCCAGCTGCTGCACACAGAACCCCACAAACACACAGAACAGAGAGCCTCACAACCAGAAAAAGAGAAACAATTTCAGGGGAAGACACGATGGACTGCACTGGTGAGGCACTGGTCATGGCTTTTTCACAAAACCTTTGCTTGCTATCTCAGGTCTCTTGCAAAAAA
>VZTR01019353.1:63675-80108 GCA_013400775.1 Chaetops frenatus
AAAAAAGTAATTAAAATGCTAGCTGCTGCATCTGTATGTTGCCAGGAACAGAACTGGACGTGGCTGCTGTGCACAGGGCATGATTGCACCAGCCCCACTCCTTTCACAAAAAAGACTGCCTGCTCCAGTGGAGAGAGAGTGTTTGGAGTTTTATATGCTTTGTTTTCACAATCAGGCATTAGTTATGCTTAAGGTCCACACATCTGATCTTGTGGTTTTAAAAACAGTAAAACACTCTGTATAAACTATGCAGCATAGGGTTAGGTTTTTTGTTCAAGTGATATTACAAAATGGGAAGATAAGGCTTCTGTAACAAGCCAGGAAATTTCAAGAACAAATCTATTTGCTATAAGTTTTTCTCTTGTTTTTACAGTTTCAAAAGATTTTCTTGCAAGACTTAGTCATGGCCAGTCCCACATCCTGGGAACCAAATTAAAATCTTCCAATCTTATTCATTTAGTGAAGAACCTAAATGTATGAAAAACCCCTAAAAGCCAGTATAACATAGAAAATTAATGCAATAATTCACAAATATTTCAATGTGGACAATATTATGCAGTTAGCATATAGCAACTAAATTAGAAGCAGGTAAGCAACAAAAATAATCCCCAAACTTCATAACCTCATTTTAATGGAAAAGTATAGTTGCGAGAGTATCCAAATTTGAAACATGCTCTGCAGTATCCTAAGCATATTCTGTTTACTAAGCCTGCATTCTGACAAGTGTTCAGAGCCTTCTTACTGAAGGAGAGAACAAACCATCAGGTTTTGACCCTGTTATCTGGAATAGCCTTCTTCCTCTGCCATTCTAATGCTGGAGACAGTAAAACATTCAGGTATTCAAGGATTTGCATGCATTTTTGGAAACTGTAGACTGACTTCCCTGTTATTATTTGACCAAAGAATCAAGACTGGCCACAAGCAGCAGTGAATCATTAATGCATGAGCTTAGTCTTTGTAATATGAAACATCAAAGGGAAAGATAATTAAGAAATAAGTTTTCCTGAATTAAATACAATTTATTTGCTTGACCTGACTTCTGGCACATGGAAGGTGGCTCCTTCTGCACTTGCAGGACAGTTGCAAAACAGGTTTGGTGGCCTGGTAGCAGGGGAGAAGCAGAATGTTGCACCTGTGGAAGCATCCAAGTTGTCCATGCATAAAGCACATACTATTGACAGGAGGCAGTGGCAGGGCACAGTAGTGGTAGATTTCCATTTGTGGTGGACAGAAGCCCCCATCTGCCTCCTTGGCTTGCTGTCTAGATCGATTCATGGCTTGCCAGGGGCTCAGATCCAAGACATAGCAGAGGAACTACCAAGGATCTCTGACTATCACTCCCTGCTGCTTATCCACATGGGCACCAATAGCACTGCCAGAGGAGATCAGTGGGGTCAAGAGTGCCTACAAGGATCTGAGAGTGAGGATCAGGAATTATAGGCTGGGCAGCCTGCAAAAATCCTGAACCAAGGCCCCTTGGAGCACATTTTTGGGCCCATGTAGAAGAAAGTAATTAGGAAGAATCATCATGGGTTTACCAAGTGTCAGACATGCCTGACCAATCTGATTGCTGTTTATGATAAAATGACTAGACTTGTGGACACAAGAAGAGCAGTGGATGACTTTGCCCTTGCCTTTAGCACTTGTCAGCCCTTTTTAAAACACCCTTCCTTCTCTCTTAAAAGAAGAAAACTACAACCAATAATGTTTTATAGTATATCTACCACATGGGTCCTTAGCAACTTCTGACCACAGTGATTTGAAGTGGAAGAAGAACACACACAAAGAGTTATGTGAGTCAACTTGTGGCTTTGCCATGCTGCAGATATAAGGAAGATATTCTCGTATTTATTTCCATGAAAAAACAATACAGATTTCCATTGTATTGGCAGATTTTTCTCCCACATATAAGCAATGGTGATCCATTTCTCTTGGTGGAGGTCTGCAGTCCAGCTGAGTGGATATGGACTGGCAGAGCACCTCGGGTACTGTCACAAATGGAGAGAGGAAAAACAACTAGAGTGTCAACAACAGGACATGAAACTCAAGATATCAGAGCAGTAGAAGAAACTTTCTGAGCCTCTGTTTACCCTCACAATAACTGGTCACATTTCTGGAATCACAATAACATTGCACCTGCAGAATTAAAGCATTTGTCTGGAGACTGCAGGCTGTCCTTGCTCTTCTGCTGAGAGCAGGTTCCCCTTCCCTTTGTCTTTCCTGTACTTTTCCCACCTGAGTAACTAAAGACATTGCATGGTGATGTGCTAACGTCTTGAGAACAGTCTCTGTCACATGCCATCCACACTTATCGTTCTTCTTGACCTTCACCACTGCTTCTAAGGTCTTCCCTTTCTAGGCAAACTCATACAAAGCCTTCTGCTGCAGATCTCTGATGGTGATGCAACATGCTTATTTATCCCTGAAGGCCACCAAAGCCAGTCCACTCTGCTCACAGGCATACTCACATGGGCCTGACCAGACCATTCCTCTTTCTCTGAAGAAGTTTGTCCCAGAAACAGCCCCCAGCTTCAGGGTGCTTTTTGACAGCAGTGAGATGCTGGATGTGGGAATAGGGCACAGGTGCTTGCTTTCTGCATGGCAAGACCTATGCTGTTATCAGCATTTGGAAAATATTCCCTCATCTGGGGCAAAAGCTCCCCAGCTGTCCAGCTCCTGAAGACAACAGCAAGAACACAAGCACAGAACAGCCCTCTCCCAATGCTGGCTGCCCATTCACCTCTGCCTTTTAACTCTACCACCTCTGCATGCTGATGCTGACCTACTTCTCTACCGTCTTTCTGCCATGATGTTCTCCATCACCACTTCCACCCATTTTTGAATAAGAGCAAAGTGTCCTTTGCAGCTCATCATAAGTCAATTTTCTGCCCTTAGAAACATCCTCCACAAACCTAAGAAAAAGGATAAATTCTTCTCAGAATATAAGCACACCAGTCATTTCCCACAAACAAGAGTATCATTAAGCCAAGATCAAGAATGGCTTCAAAGGAGTAGAAAAGAAAGACCTGAGAAGGAGATATCACTGGTAAGAAGGAAAACTACCACCTGCTGGGCCTGAGTGCTGCAAATCTGTTCTAATAGAAGAGGGCAGAGTTCCTGCCTGTGATGTGGTCATCCTCAGTTCCTGAGTCACTGCTGGTGGAGAAGCCTTCTTTTTGTTGTTCCCTCACACTTCTTGCCCACTGTGGCACAAGGCCACCCTCCTGCCACAGGCATGAAGCTTCGTAACTGCAATAGAAGTTCAGGCAGTGCCTTTGTGTTGCTTTTGCCTAGCTGCTTTTTCCCCTGGGCACCGTGCCAGTGTAACTGTAGCCCTGTAATGTGATAGTGTCACTGCTAGTAAGATGCCCTAAACCTGGCATTGAGTCTGCAAGGGCTCAGGACTGAGGCTTGTCTGCTCTGCCTTAGTTCTCGTGAGCTGCCTGCAGCTTTATTTCATGTGGTTTGAATGTGGCAGCAATTTTTCTAACTGCCCTATCTATAACAGATCTGTTTGTTTTATCTTTGTGTGATAGAAGCATTGTTTGCTAAAGATGACAGTAAAAAGAAGTTGTTCCAGGTAGACCAAGAATTTAAAAACTCTAATAAAATGTTATTGAGTAGAGAAATACAGGTCTGCAATGACAACCACAAGATGTGGCAGACAGGATTATGGCTACAGAATGAGAAGAGATGGGGCATAGGGCAGGCACAGGAGGCCCCATGCTATAAAAAGATCAGCCATGATCAATTAATCTGCAGACCTGGAGCTGGACAAAACTGGGGTTAGGGCCAGGAGGAAGAGCAAAGAAATAGTATAACATACATAAAATCTAAATTTAATACAAATGGTACTATGTAACCTGGAGCCACAGACCAAGGATGAAAGAGAAAGCTGTACAGGCATGTTAACAAAAAATTTGTGTGTATTTGTATACATTATTATGTATATCATGCTGTCAAAATTAACATCATATTTCTCCTGGTAAAGGATTCCACATTGTCCACTTGCCATAATATTCCCTCCCCTGCCAACACCAGCATGAAACTGCTGACCATTGGACACCGTAGAACAATGGAAGGGTGAGGACAACACTAGGAAAACAGCAGAAACTAAAAGGTATATTTACAATTACAGCTGTATTACTGCTATTACTATGGCTTTTTATCTGCACATAAATATTCTACCTGCATTATTTTTCTTTTTTTTTTTTCTGTAACAATTACATCTAGACCAATAATGATTCCAGAATTGGACTTAAGATTTTACCTCTGCTAACAGTAGTTTCTTGGCCTTTATACACGAGGTGTACTTCCTCTTTGCACATAGACTTGAATGCAACCTCACATGAGTGGATTTGAATCTGTCTGTATTGAGAATCTCCACTAACATCTTTTGATCTGGGATCTCTACCCAGTTTCCAGTAGAATCATTGATATTTGTCCAAGTGTTGCTTGTTCCATGTTTACATTTTTGCTTGTGTACTTGTTTGTCTGTACATAATATTCCTTGCTTGGATTGTTTTACTGTTTCTATACACATTTAATTAAAACGCTTATGATTATAATCCACATTTGGCTTATATCACAAAGCAGAAACATGCTCTCAGCAAATTAGTATTTACAACAAAACCAGTAAGTGTCACAAAGGTGAGCTAGGTATTCATAAAGTTATAAATATTTAGTAGTAAAATAAGTTATTCTGTTCCATTCAGTGATTTCTACAGCTACAGCCTCTGGTGTTCCCTTTGCATGCTTAGTGAAAGTGTAATTAAATAGGTGACCACCGGAGTTAGAGCTACTGTTTAAGCCTCTTTGTGTTCAAGTAAAAGTAAGTATGAGTTATTTCCTTAGCAGGAGGGAAGCAAATAATTTCCACCTGTAAACTTTTATTTACAGGGTTAGTAGCACTGCATTTGTGTTAAGCATGAACATATATATCAGCTTGGCTTCTCTTTGTTTCAAAAGTGGAACTGGTTTCGGAATGACCTTCTGAGAAGGTCAAAGTGCAAGAAGTGGTATTCATAATTCTAACAAGGCAAGATTTCCAGGAGTTATGCACTCAAGTGTTGTCCAGTTATCCCTCCTAGTGTCTAGATTCAAATTTTAGATTCTCAAAAGTTCCATTTTGCTTGATGCCTACACCCTGAAAAATTTGGCTAGATGTGTCAGTTTATATGTTAACAATTCACATTCTGTAAAGTCCTGTAGAGAATGGCCTCACCTAGTACACAGACAGGAGTTAAGAGGAAAGAGAACACGGTGAGTAGAGAAAGCAAGGTTGTCATCTCTTTTATAAAAGAACCCTGAGGTTGACATCAGAGACCATGCTGCAGAGACAGTGTTTCTCTGCCTGTGAAAATCAGGATCTAAAGCTCTTTTTGAACTTTCTCCCCATGAAACTACATTGCAGTTTCTCAAGTGGCACCTCACAGGCTCATTTGAACTGCAAGCAACCAACAAGTATCCTGCTGATAGCAGCAGCCTTTCTCTGCACCAAACTTCAGAGGGTGTGATAAACGTGTGTGAATGAGGGAAGGGCCAGAGATCACTTTTAGGCTTTTGCAGTAAGAGTTAAGTAGAACTGGAGTACCACAGCTCAGTCCTTGCTCCCTCAATCCAACCTTTTGCATGTGCATATTCACCTTCCTTTAATTTGTCAGACCTTACCCCCACAAATAAAAAGTTGGAACATTCTTGAAACCAGGAGGTCTGCAATGCAAAGCCCTCAGCATCCCAACATGCCCTACTTTGTATGGAATAATTATTGATTATTAAATCAGAGATTTATGGCAACTATAGCTCAAGTTTTAGAACACTTGCCTAGAAGCTGCTGAATACCCAATATGGCAGTGATATATTAAAAAAAAAAAGGGCTGTAACCCTTTTAAATTAAAGTAATGAAAATCAATACAAAGCCCTTGAGAAGGGAAGTTGATATTAATTTCAAACACAACTTATTCTCCATCCATCCTATCATTCTTTCCTCAGTTTTACTCATATAAACATGTACACTGGTAGTATGGGATGCATCACTTCTGCTTAACATGAAGAATGAGAGGCGCCAGCTGCTGCATCCTTGCTATGTATTCTGAAATCTCTTTTCTGGTAGCTGCTTTGGGCCAGTTATTTTGTAACCCTTAGGAGTCCCCAGCTATTGAAACATAAACTTCTGCCTCAGAAGTTCACTTACAATAGGCTCCAAAAGCATTAGGCAAGGCGGCTGCCCATTTTCTGTTATTTCCTCATTTTGGGTGTCTTGTGGCAGCAGCCTGCCTTCCTGTTGGAATTCCAGGCTGAGAGAGACACAACCCATGTGATGCAGCTGTGCAGCCGTTCTCTTGTTGACAGAGTGCTGGTCTTCTGCTGTTGAGGCAGCTTTCCTGCTGCCTTGCTGTAAGCAGCACCTTCCTTGGTTGCTGCTGCTTTTATTTCTGTCACATGCATCACTGGCCATCGATACTGGCCATTCTTCCAACCTGTGCTCTGGTGCTTCTTGGGGTGCTTTCATGTATGTCTGTTTCTGTTCATGCTGCCAGCTCAGTCTGTGTATTTCTCTTCTTTGACTGCAGGTTAGATGCTTTCCTCCAGCCTGGGTGACAGACTTTGAGAGTGGGGCTTAAAACATGTGCCTTGCCTCTACCTTTCTTATGAGCTGGAGAGGCTCTCAAGGTGCTGGGCTTTCTTCTCTCTTATCTTTAGGCATCAGAATGTATGGAGGGAATGAGTATAATCCTATCAAGCCTTCCAGAGGCACTAACTTACACAAGAACAGAAGTCTATATGTGCAGATATACTCCTCCCAGCTGTGGAATCAGACCAGAGATGTTAAGTATAGAAATCTTCCTTCTGGAAGAGCTCCCTATGGGAAGAGGAATAAAGTATCAGACAAAATGTCAGTAGTTTGCCACCATCTCCCCTTTTTTGCTCAGCTGCTTAAGCCTTACTGAAATAGAAGAAAAAAAAGCACAGAAGAAAGCTCATAGAGTTAAATAAATTATTAGAACAACTCAAAGACAAAATTCTTGTTCTTCAAAACTCATTTCAAAACCTCAGATATGGAGAGACAATCCTTAGTCTCAAGTCTTTGAGAGACCATTGAAAGAAAATACAGTTTGTAGATGTGAGGTTCAGAATTCCTAAAGTATATCTCTCCTGAAATACTTTAAGGCTTGACAGCCATACACAGAGCTATAGAATTGCATCTGGAAGAATAACAGTAGCACCTGCTGGAACTATGCATTATGCTTATCTCCATGGCAGCCAAGCAATTAAGAAAAGAATAAGCAAACATCTACTGCTGCATACTTCTTTCCCTCAGACCTCTCCCTGGTTTTCTGTTGTTTGCCAGAATTATATACTATGATGTTTGGATCAGAAACGTCAAGGTTAAAAGAGTCATATTATGGAACGGGACAAAATATTTTATATCCAGCCTTTCAAAGTTCTGTTCCTGCTGAAGGTCTTCAGCCTGATCCTTTCCCACCTGGAATGAGGAGGGACTAAGGCATGAGTGCTGTAATGACTGAGTATCAGCTCTTCCCAGAAGCAGCTCTGCCAAGTCTTCCACTTCACATTGGTAAATGCTAGGCCCCAGCCCCAGTCTCCTTTCCCCCATCACAGAGGGATGTTCACATCCTGTGCTGTCCTGTTGTTGGTACTGTGAACCCTTGTGACCCATGGCGCCTTCTCTGGCTGCTGACACTTAGACTTCTCCACACAAGCACAGGCTAGAGAGTGTGACTGCACAAGGAAAATATAGTAAAGAATAGGATATGGGAAGAAAGTAAGAGAGACTGCTTTGATGCAGGACTTGATCAGACAGCCATATCAACCAGCAGCTTGCTTATACCTGACTGTCCTCATCTATCCACACTTTTCTCCATTTTCCCATGCTTATAATTCCAGCTCCCCACCTTGATCTATCTCTTTTCCCACCCTTATCTCCTCCCAAATAAACTAGTTACTTCTCCCCCGTTGGTTCCAGTTTTGCTACATCCATAACCACATTCAGCATTTCTGACAGCTTTAGCTATTACATCTCAGCCTTACATGATACAGAATCATTAAGATTGGCAAAGACCTCTGAGATCATCCAGTCCAGCTGTTAACCCAGCACTGCCAAGTCCACCTTTAAACCATGTCTCCAAGTGCAACATCTACACATTTTTAAAATACCTTAATGGATAGTGACTCTACCACTTTCCTGGGCAGCCTGTTCCAATGCTTGACAAGCCTTTCTGTGAAGAAGTTTTTCCAAATCTCTTCATTATAGGCTTATTGATATGGTAACCTGGACACTGTGGGTTTTCCCCCAAGATTGTGCTCCCCAAAAAGACTCCAGTATTGCCCTCCAGTTCTCTCACAGTTACCTGAGGAGCATCTCCTTCTCTCACAGTTCCCCATAACCAGCTGTGAAATCCAGCTGTTTTTCATGGTGTTATACTTTAATGTTTGCCAGCTGCTCACTCTGCTGTTTGTTATGTTTGGCAGTTTCTCTTGTTATGTTCCCTATTTTCTCATGCTTTGTTCCATTATCTAAGCCTCACCATGGGGCCTAGTCATCTTCATAATGTATTTCAGTGGGGAAAGTAATCCATAATGTGTCCCAGTGCAGAAATCACAGAAAAATACATATAACTTGTCCCCTAGATGGAATCACAGAAAACATCCTTGGAAAGGATTTCTGGAAGTCATCCAGGTGAGTCTTGAGAATTGCCAAGGAAGGAAATTCACTACCTCTTTGGTCAACCTGTTTCAGTGCTTAACTACTCTCACCATGGAAGAATTCCTTCCTTACATGTCACTGGCATTTCTCTTGCTGTTCCTTGTGGCTGGAAAATTTTCCTCTTGTCATTTCACTGCACACATCCAATACAAATCTGGTGCAAAGTTCTCTTTTGCAGCATGAGAGGAAAGTTTGTTCCCATACCCTGTGAAGTCTACTTTTCTGCTTATCCCGGTCACATCAGCAACGTGTGTGATTCAGGACAAAGAAGAGGTTAAAAAAAATCAATTAAAATTAACCAAATTACTTAATGAAAACAAAAGTCAGCTGTCTTTCCTCATAAATGGTTCAAAGGCCATGGAGATGTATCAAATACATCACAGCTTTCAATTCTGTGGAATTGCTTCCCCTAAATCAAGACTACCTCTTGCGCAGAGAGAAGAGGAAGGGGGGAGACTTGGGTTTAGAGCAGAAGAGGCAGGGAAGCTATTCCAAAGCTTTAAATGAAAGGAAAGATACTGTCAGAAATTCAGAAGAGGAGCTTGATACCTGGCTAAGGATGTTTGTGAGTTGCTAAGCAACTACATAAGTTATTAATTTCAAGATTAAGTAAGTGTAGCGGTTTCACATTCACCTGCTCGCCTGCTCACACCAGGCGAGAGTGTAGTGTAGTGGTTTTATGAGAATAAGGATTAAGAGAAATGCAAAACAGGCCTAAACTTCAAAGATAAAAATAGTTTATTAACAAAAGACAACAGAATCAAAATCAACCCCCAGGTGGTTTCTTCTTCCTCCCCCCAGCCCCTCACCCACGATGGTTCCTTTCTCCCACCTCATTTATCTTCCTTTACCACCATCCTTCTCACCAACAACACAGAGAAACAAACTTAGAAAACCCCTGGTCAATTTACCACTCTTGAAATAGGCTTTCATCAGTCCAATTGGAAGAAGAGTCTCTCTCGTCNTCTGTTATTTCAAGAATGAATTACGGTCTAGTTTGTAGTTTAGATTCAGAAGAAATCAAAAGATACTTCATAGTGTTAGAGTACTTCTGTCTTTCACTTTACAGCAGCCTGCCATTTATATATATATATATATATGTATAACATTCATATTCTGGTTAAAAAATACAAAATCCTTAATCCAAATACAGATACCCAGATAGAAGCAGCCTTCTTTCCTCAGTTTTTCCCCTTCCCTTGAGATGTTTTAATGTCACCAAACCTGAAGTTGATCTTTACCACTCAAGTCCTTCTATTTTTTTGCATCTGCATCTCTGTCAGTTTATGACAGAAAGATGTATTATAGTAATCAGTGTTCTGCTGAAGGTACAGCATCTTTTTTGATGCTTATAAGATTTATGAGCTAAAATAAGCCCTGGTCAGCATAGATGTTAACTATTTCAAAAAATGCTGTTGAAATCATCCCAGAGTACTCATCAGTTAGAATGATTCTGCTTTCAATTGTACCGTGAATACAATGGGCCAAATGATAATCGTCACCTACTGAAAGCTAGGGAGGTTTTACAGATCTCAGCAGACCAATTTACACTGGTCAAGCACCTGATTCATCCTTCTTCCTCCTCTCTTGGCACTTCCCTATTGCAGTTCGAGCAAGGAAGGTGATTTCACATTTGCAGTCTATCTAGGAATTTGTTTATTTTTAAATAAGGAAAAGTTTCTTCTGGGTGTTAGTTGAGGGTGAACAATAGCCTTAGAACTTAATTCAAAAAGCAGCTCTTAAGCACACAGTAGCATCATGAATATTTATCTGGCTGCATGCAAAAGCTCTGAATATCTTGGCTCCGCTGTTCTCCTTCTGCATGAGACCCCCCTTTGTTGGGAAAATGCTGCCATCGCAACCAAGGACAGCAGAAGGCGAGGGGGGCTGGCAGGCAGGGAGTGAAAGCAGGTTGGGTTTTCAGGCTAATTACAAGGTTTTCTGTTCTGGGTCACCTTGTAAATGAGATACGATGCTTACAAAGCTGCAGCCAAAGCTGCTCGGCAGAAAGTGGAGCAAATGCACAAAGGTTCTGCTGGTGTTTAGCCTTTCCTGAACACAACCTGCAATTTTCATGGTGAGCAATTACAATGACTCTAGAAAATTGGTTCCTAGGGCATCTTGCTAAATAGACAAAAGTTGTTTTTATATGCCAGGCTGTAAAACCGTTTACTCTGGGTCTGGGTGAGTGATCTGTATCAACAGACTTCTACCCTCAAAATTCTTTTGACACTCTTGCTAAAATGCATTAAAATTAATTTTAACACAGCCTGAACGAAACAGATTTGAGCAGCTTTGCAAGCTAGTGCTGCTTCAAAACATTTTGTCATATTGATCAGTTTAGCACTCCTTCAGTTTAAGGCTGGCATGCTTTCTGATTATCTGTACTGAACATGTAAAACATTTCTAGGCTATCTGAGGAACAGATCTAAAGGCAGCTGGAGTCTGGTTCCTACATCATCTCTGCCTGTGGCCTGTGTTTATGTTGCTCATTTAGCCTATAATTCTGCAACTTGAACTACACTGGGCACAGGAATATTGTGAAAATTAGCATTTGCTCTGCTCTTTGGGGATGCCTCACCCTCACTCCTGCTATTTTCTGGATGACAGTGGGCTGGTTGTTTATTTACCCAGTAGGGTTCCATTTTGAAATGCTGCTTCACATAAATGAGCACCAAGGACACTTCTACTCTTAAAAAACTGTACAGGGTGTAAAAGTGTTAGATCAAACCAGGGCTGATTCCTGATACAGGGTATGGATGTTGTGGGGACGAGAAATGACAGACAGGACTGTAAGAGCACTTTGGGGGCCTCTCAGGTAATTGCAGCCCAACACACCTGCACACTGCACCTCGGCTTTACCTGTGCAGCTCTGCAAGAAGAGGACTGTGCTGCTGAATATTTGCAGCCCTGGGGCTATTTCAAAGTCCTATAAACGTGGCACTTAGGCTATAGTTTATGTTGGACTTGGCAGTCCTGGGTTAATGGTTGGACTCAATGGTCTTAAAGATCTTCTCCAATCTAAACAATTCTATGATAGTGTTTACCTGGGATGTTGTCGAGGACATCAGGATGGACCTCTGCCCCTCACTCTTCCCAGTCTGTCCCTCACAGACCATTCCCGGCACACCATTAACAAGACTTACTCTCTTACAGCTTTGGCTTTGTTCCTGTCTGCCTTGAGCAACACGGATAAGTCACTTGCAGAGAGAAAAACAAAGGATACAATGAATCATCACTTTGATAGCTCGGATCAGGCACGTAACTGCTAGAGCTTGCTCATAAATTTGGGGGTCACAAGGTTTAGTTTACATCACAGCCATCATGTCTAAGACCTACTTTTGGACTCTGCCTGTTTTTTAGAGAAATATTTTAGCCTAGCTCAACTTTTATAACTAAGTCAAAAGAATGCTGGAGTGAAACCTTATGTTCTCCAATATTAAGAATTTCTCAGGAATGCAGTAGGCTGGTAAGATGATCTTGTCTCTTCTAGCCTTATACATAAGCATTTTATTAAGTTTTTTATCTTCTTTTGAATTCTCTGGGTTTGATATTTACAGTCACTCTGGTTTTGCAATTTGTCTTATCTTAGTTGCAGTAATACCAAAGGTTGCTCTTGTATAAGAGCTTCAACTGTATAAAAAAAATCCATTCAATTTTGCATATTCTCTCTGCAACAACAGGGCAGCATCTTCCTTCAAAATATGTTAGTCTCTTGAAATTAGCAAGCAATTTGTTGGTCAGTGCACCTAAACACTAAAGAGGCAGTAAATCAATCCCTGCCCTCAGGTCCCTTGGTTCCACAGTTATTGCAAAAGATGCAAAATTAAACAAGATTTTTATTCTAGTGAACAGTCAATTCACACCAATGGAATGATGGAAGAATATTGTCAATTCCTCAGGCCAATCTAAATCTTTCATCCTGCCCTTACTGGGGCTACCTCAGGACTGTTGAAAAGACAGCTACTGTAAAAATGGATCAGAATAGCCTTTTGCCTCATCATCACATCTCCCCAAATACTGCTGCCTCTGCAATACTTTTTTCTGTTTCTATGCCCAGGAGATAAACCAGCTTCAATAATTTGCAGCAATTTATAATTATTGATGAGTCTTCAGATTGCCTTATTTGAAGGGAATACATAACCCATTAACCCATGTATTTGATAATTAGGACCCACTTCAACCCCTTCCTATTCTACTGACAACTGGACAAAATTGTGTGGAAATTGTTCTGCAGTTTTCTAGCTCTGCAGTTTACCAGATCATTTAGAGAAAACAGACCAGCAAAATTGTTATAATTCCTTTCAATTTTTAATAGCTCTCTTGTGCTGTGGCTTTAATCTGTATGAAATTGCTAAAGCACTGAGTAAATAAAGCAGCTGTTACAGCTCATAGAGCTACAATACGGCCACAGCTTCCTGGAGAATGTTCAATACTACTACACAAAGTACATATAACTTATAAAATATAAGTTAGCAGAAAATATAGAATTATAGTTAAAATAAGGACTCCTGGATTCTTACATGACAAAATTTCAGTACTGTATGATATGCACAGTGTGGTATGGAACCATTAGAATCTGAAAGATGCACAATTCCTGGTCGTGTAGGGCTGGATGACTGCATACCTGTGCATTTAATTACCACTTTTATATCTGTTTACACATAATGGATAACATGCTTCTGTGGCTATTTAAATGACTGTACAACTGCAGGCTATGATAGTTTGAACTTTTACATATTCATTTAAGTGTGTGTTTACTTGACCAGCCCCAAAGTGCAGATAAGAAGATAAAAAAAGGAAATGCCAAAGCTGTGAGACAGAAATTCTTTTTTTCTGTACTTTTCAAAATGCATTTGATCTGGTTCCCAGATGGCTTACAGGGGTGAGTTAACATACTAAAATATTAAAACTCAGTCTATTAAGCTGTTTTGAAATTGAACTTAATGTTGTGTCAGTGGCAAGAGGTCTTAGGCACAGCAATATGGTTTTAGGCTGGAGGATCTTTGTGCAAAGGAGGATGTCTCTCTGACTCCCAGTTTAATATTTACTCTCAAAAAGCACATGTACCTGATCCAGCAAATGCACATGTGGCTAAGGTCCTTTTCCTTTGCCACCATTTAGAAAAGAGGATTTCTAAACATTCTATCAATGTTGACATATCCTCTGAAAAAATACTGGAGGGTTTTACACGGAAACCTAAATTAACATATATTTTATGCAAATGTTTGCTTAAAAGCTGTATACATTGTCTTTGCCTTGAATGGCATGGTTCTGGATAAATACAGGCCGTGCAGATATCTTTATGGGTCAGAAATCTGACTTGCCAACTACATTTGTAATCCTGAAATGATAAGGAGAAACGCTTTATTCATCAAGGAATAGCAAAAGCAAGATTATATATTAAGGAAAGTATGTATTAGAGAAAAACTAACACAGCTTTTGGTGCAGAGAAGGCTTTACATAGATACAGGGAGGGCTGTTGGAGCTCCCTAAAAGTGTGTGTGTGTTGCATATCAAAGATGCACAGACAGACTCTGGGTTCCTGATGATACCAACAAGACACCTTATAAAGAACTGTAGAGTATCTCAGGTTTTAAAAAGATTGAAATGAACACTGGAAGCAGTGGCAAGTGTGATCTGAAGCACACAAAGGCTTGTGTATGAGGAACAGCTAAACAGAGTAGCCTGAAGCCTGGAAAAAATATGATTGGGAAGGGAATATTACAGTTTTCTATACAATCACAAGTGAAGAGGAGAGAAGGAGATGTGTTCTCCACACATCTTCCAATGCAAGCACTAAGAATTAAATTAGTGGATAGCTTATTCAAAACAAATGGAAGCAGACTTCTTCACATAATGCAAATATGAACCATGGAACCCCTTACTCTGAGATTTTGTAGATGTTCCAGTTGAAAGGCATTCAGAGAGCAGCCCAAAAAATCAATGTAGGTAAAAAGTTGAGACTTAAAAAGCTCAAAGGTAATATACATCAAGATGATGATGTCACAGAATCATGGAATTGTTAAGGTTGGGAAAGGCCCACAAGATCATCGATCCCAACCATTAACCCAGCACTGCCAAGTTCACCACTAAACCACATTCCCAAGTGACACATCTATACATCCTAAATCAGAGGAGACTGGGGGAGCATAGCCAGTCAGTCAGCTGTGTACTGCTACATTGTTCTGAGGCACAATTTTCTCTGCCTGCAAATCAGCCCTTCAAGTGCCTGTGATCTTTCCTTAGGCTGTTTCTGTTCCTCAAATAATGATAGAAGGTAACAGCAACAGCAGCATTTGCAAGGCAAGCTTTGTAACAGATTCTATGATAAATTTTGGAGCCAAAAAGAAGAGAGGAAAAAAGAGATTTACTAATCACTTCCCTTCTTTTGGTTTCGCCATGATCTCAGTGTCCAACATCCTAAGGGTTCTTTTCCCTCCGCTCAGTCTAAGTAGAGCATCATTGATGAGCAGCAAGTTATATTTTTCTTGGAGTCTTAATGCTCTGCAACCATGAGTATCAACTTCCAGAGATGACAGAGGTTATGTGTACTCAGAGCAGCTTTAGGAAGTCCATTTATATAAAAGCAGAAAGTCTGTCCAGGGAAAAAGTGCATCTGTGAATATATGTGTCTTCTGCAGTGTGCTGTATAGGAAGAGAAATTCCCAGGCTGGGTAAAAAGCAATGTCACATAGTTTATGCCTAAGGTCTCTAAAAGAAGAAATGTTGTAGGGTGGTTTTAACACACTGCTCTTAAATAGGATTTCCTGTATCACTGAATCCATCTTTTGTTTTATTGAGTAGCAGATGCCTATTCAATTATTCATTTAAGTATTGTAACCTAATATGTGATGACTGGAAATTATATTATATAATCTTAGACCGAGTGACATCTGGTGTTTGATTAGAGATCTATTCAAAGCCATTATTATCTGCTGGAACTTCTTGGGTCTTATGCTTTGACCAAATCAGAGGATGTCTCAAAAAAAGTACAGGTTAAATGTAATAAAATAGTAGGTAAGAGTCTATTATTGAAAATGTAGTAATACTTTGAAAGAAATAATAATCTTGAAGATGGAATTTCTCATATATTTAAATGAAAGTTGTAGTACCTGCAGCAACTGGGCACGAAAGGAGGACACGGTTTCACCACAATTAAGAGAATAGCCGAGGTCCCCAAAAAGAGAGACCCGTTTATTATGGATACACAATTTTATAGGGTTTGCGAAGTGGGAGAGGATTGGAAGATGAAATCCCACCTCTCAACCGGACTGGTGAAGTGACCAGTCCATCAGTTTTCCTTCTCCAAGAAGGAATGTAAACAAAGCTAGTGTTTTTAGTACAATGTGTGAGAAAATCTGACTCGAGAATATAAACTTTTCAGAAGGCTTTCAAAAACAGGGCGACATCAAGGCTTACTTTAGCAGTGTGTTTCTAAAGTGACTCAGGGTAAAATATTTACTCTACTAAAATGGCACCTACCAGTGATTTCAGAGACAATTATAAGCTTCTGTTTCTTTACTAACAAGGACTGAAAATCTCATGATGATACAGAAGTGGCTTGGTATATATCATTACATTTATATAGACATAGGAATTTTGAATCCTTAGTAACACCCCCAACAAAAGTTTATGAATGTCAAAAATTAACATGAAGAGCAAATGCTATTTTTTTCTGCAGAAATTATATAAATATAAATAT
>VZTR01019353.1:83795-106925 GCA_013400775.1 Chaetops frenatus
ACTTAATAAATAATGCAGCATGACACAAATTTGAATTACCTTTTCCCAGATGATATATAAGAGTAGCTCTGTCTTCCTTTGAGGAATATTTGGATCAATTTGTTTAATGGAATGAAATTGCAAACAGCAAGTGAAGTAGACTCACATCAGGTCTGTAGGAAAGGAAATTTTAAGTGCCATTCCTCAGTATGTGAAGGGACTTTTCTTCCAGGAGAGGAGAAAGAATTGTTTTGGAAATTTTCACACTGTGCAGAAAGATGTTTCTTTTTTACTGTCTGCATTACATCTTGTTGAGACTAAATACAATTTAGTTGTCAGTATGAAATATGTCACAACACAGAAAATACAGATTCCTGATTTAAGAGCATTACAGGGGCTGTTTCAGAAGTATCCTGTAATGTGCTCTCTCTTCTCCATTACTTTAATTAAGAAAATATACAGAAGGATCTTAAGCATATGGATGTAATTGAAATACATGCAGCAAGCACAGTTTTCTCAGAGCAGGGCAGATATTCGTGTCACCTTGGCTCTCTGCTCTGCAGAGCTGGAAGGACATCTGGCACGTGTCCAGAAACACTGCTGCTATTAATCATAGTAGAGTAAGAAATGACTTTGTATTGAAAGATGAGTATCCAGAAATACTCTTGGCAGAGATATTTCTCTATTATGAACTTGCTGTTAAGCTGAGTGTTTGGAACACTTCTTACACATTTTTTTAAGTCTTTGTTTATAGAATTCACCTTTTAAATAAATTTATTTAGCAAGATCTCAGTAAAACTACGAGTTCAGTGACTAGTTTCTAACTGATCTAGTTAAAATCTCTAAGATCACTTAGGGCAAAAAGAAGTGGATTGCAAGGTTTATCTGCTCTATTTCTGAGATTAGAGAAGAGTCAGAGGTAAGATTACCTGGGGTAACTGCTAGAACCACACCATAAGCACTTTCAATCACTTGGGAACCCACACTCATCAAAGAAAGCAATTTATAAAAACATCACAATATGAAATATTTGGGAAATTGTCAAACCATTCCCACCACTTAGCAGTTCATCCAACTGAATTAGAAAGGTCAATCACTGAAACCCAAACTGCTCTGCCTAGGATGACTTTTTTGTCATCAAGAGACCCTTTTCTGAGTGGTATGAGAGAAACAGATTGTCTCAGGCACACTGGTGATTCATCTTACACTGAGAACTGGCTAACAATGACAGTGCCTTGATCTGCATGAAAAAAAATCAAATTAAGAAGAGCTATAGGTTGGATAAACCAACAGCTGAGCAGCTGCAGCATCTGACTCCTGTAGCAGCTATGTCTGTCCCTGTCAAACTATACAGCTCTGCATCACTTGTTCTTCACGAGGAGGTTTGAGCAAAAAAAGGTTTCAAGGACAGAAGAAGGCTGGCATCCAACTGCTTCTCCTTCCAGTAAAAAAGGGACAGTGAGGATGCCAAGCCCTAACAGGTTGCAGCAAAATCCTTAGCACTTTCTTGATCCATTTCTTTCTGTGCCTGAGTAAAAGAATTTTACACTGACTTTGTTTCTCCTAAATGGCGTATAGGAGCACACACTCCATTTTAAAGAACTGTGTACTGAGCAGCATTCCCTAGCATCTTCTCATCTCACAATGTATGTAATAAAGATAATTGTTAAAAAAAATAATTACCTGTAATTACACATTCCCTATTATTTCCAAAATCTTATTAACGTTACTAAAAATTCAAGGATGCACTTGAAACCTGAATGACTTTAAATGTTCCTTTGAGATAATTAAAGGGCAACAAAAATCTATTTTAGAAGCTTTGCTGCCTGGCTGATGTTGTTTTAATGTTACCCTTAAATAAAATTCCATCTCTCTTCCAGCCAAGCAATCCAGGTAGGAGAGTGGGAAAGAGGAAAGATCTAAGAGTCTCCTTTACCAAATGTCTTGAAGGTTATCATCAAACAAAGCAGACATCAGGATAATTCAAACATGTGCTCCTCTCCTGAGAACCAATCAACAAACGAGAAAAATTAAGTTGTAATTTCCTGTTCCATATACAATTGGAAATGGAAAACAGCGTTTTTTCTAGCAATTCTCATTCTACATTATAAACTCATATGCACTCATTCTGGCCACCTTTTCTCCTCTGAAAAAAAACATAATTTACAACAGTTAGCACTCTTCAGTATTATGCTATATATGGACAGTTGCAGCAATACCAGTATTTTGTATGGCTAGCCCAGAAACAGTAAGTGAAGCATAAAATAATAGAATAAGAAGGTGTCAAAAAGTTGGAACAGAAGCTGAGCAGAACACAAAACTTACTTTAACTGAGAGTCTTTTCTGTTGTTTTTTTTTTTAATTTATTTTTATTCCTGATGTATATATCCACCACCCGAAAAAAAAAAATTTCCTTACACAGACAGAGTCCTCACAAAACACAGGCTGCTGAGATCTCATGATGATGCGACCTAATGTTATTCTCTAATCCTCCATCTCCACTAACTATCCCAGTCGTCACATTTATCATGACCACCTAGATATCCAGGGAAAGCATGTGATCCATGCTTTGGCTGTAAATCACCTCTCTGCTCTGGGGAAGCCCAGAACCTTCTTCTCATCAGTGGGCACAGGTGTCAGTGTTATGGGGGTAGCCATCTTCACTGTGGCCAGCTTTGGGTACTTAATTTACTAACTAATGACAACAATAAATGAATACACTTACAGGAGAGATATTTCACACATTTTTAGGGCCTCTGCGCTGTGGAGCTGCTTGCCCCCCACGGCTCTCCAACTCCAGGCTAATCCCAGGACAAAGGGTGATGGCTTCAAACTGCAAGTGGGCAGGTTTAGGTGAGGTATTAGGAATAAATTCTTCACTGTGAGGCTAGTGAAACACTGGAATGGGTTATACCGAGAAGCTGTGAATACCCATGTCTGGAAGTGTTCAAGGCCAGGTTGGAGAGGGCTTTGAGCAACTTCCCCATGGCAGGGGATTTGAAACTAGATAACCTTTAAAGTCCCTTCCAGTGCAAACCATTCTGTGATTCTATGAATCCATGAGATAAAAATAAGACTTCTTGGAAGCACCAGTTTTTAGGAGTCCTACTCCACCTAATCTGACACACAAGCTGGCATCAGTGCTAGGTGCCAGAATACTCCAGTATCCAGACCAGAATCTAGAGACCTCTTGTTTCCTAAATGTTCTCTCAACTACCATTTAAATACAGTTTCACCTGCCTGCTGTCAACAATTTTGCTGTTAAGCTCCTCTTCCGAATACATTACACACACAACCTTTACCCTCTTTACTTGTGTCCTACGTACATCCCCCCACTTGGCAGTCACAGACCTTGTACCAACAGCTCTAGGGAGCCAGGGCAATCCAGGTCAAGCCAAACACAAACATGGAGCATCTTTTCCTTGTCACTCTTCTCTTGCAAATTCATACAGTAAAATTGTGAAGGTTGAACAAGTACAACAAAAAGCAAGTCGGCAGGGCAGGGTAATATCAAGCAGCAATTAAATTAACTTAGACTGCCAGGTAACAAATTTTAAAAGGAACACCTAGTCTTCTGGTTTTGTTTTTCCTCTTGCTCAAAGTTTGGTGGTACTTGGCATCATGGAAGGGCTCTGTTTCAGGCAGGTAACTGAGCACAGACGGTGCTTCAGGTGTGCAAACTGCCACCAGTAACTCCAAACATGCCTAAATCCCTGTTAAGGTCTTTAGCAGACTAGCAGGCCTGCTATGGAACACATGCAAATAATGCTATTTTGGAGCTCCTGCCCAAAACCACTCCATTTAGCAACCAGAAATAAGTAACAAAATAATTTGCTGATGCAAGAAGTCAAGACAGATCTGGGAGAACAAATGTAAGCACAAAGGGCTCCAGCTTCACAAATCCCTGAAACTAGAAAGGCTCCCCTTGCTCCCACTGCAAACCCAATCTTCCCACCACACCCCCAACCCCTGGGTGAGGAGCCAGCATCCTGTTCCATACTGGGACTCCTTTATCTATGAGCAGTTACAGATCCCACAGATGAGCTCACAGCTAACCAGAACTTCAGGTGACAATCCCCAAAATCTCCTGTTTCAGGTACTAAAACAGAAGTTTTCATCATAAAACCAAAATACCAAGCTGACACCACCTTCAGATGTAAGATTTTAAGAGCCAAGTTTTGAAACAAATTTTATTTCTATCAGTGTAGAACTGAGGAATACACTATTTTTTTCACAGCTTTCAGTTCACACTCCAAAGAGAATATACAAAAAAAACCCATCAGGATTTAGATTTTTTTCAAGTTTTTATTCAACAACCTGCTTGCAGAAAATGAATAAACAAAAGCTCACATTAAATACTGTACAAAATATTAAAGTTGTAGAGGAGCTAGTCCCCAGGTATGCTCACTTTTTATATCCTCAGCCATATGCACTGCAGCTCCCAGAACAAAAAAAAGACCTGAAGGTTTTCCTGGCTGCAACTAATTATGACACATGAGAACTGCAGCCCTTGATAGGCTTCTGCTCAGTATAATTTGGCAAGACAAAAGCAGTCAATTGTTCATACTGCAGTAAAAAAACTCTGAAGTTTACAAATGAAAAATAATCAAGGTAATAAATGCATTTCTCCTAAAAACAGATGAGCCCATAATCCTAAGGCACACTTTTCAGAAGACAAAAAACCATGTTTTTTCACTATGGAAATGCACTTTGTGGGAACTGCTCTGCATTGATGACCTATAGGCAATTACATCTCTCAAATCCTTCAGGAAAGAAAAGCAGATTACCATAGAAAGTTTCAACCACAATCACTGAGTAGAAGTCTTCAGAAAGATTCAGTAGCTTCAGACCAGAACCATGAACAACAACAACCATCAAGTTCCTTTACAGTCACCATTTTTAGTTCAGCTGTTATGAGGACTTGGATTCCCTCTCTCTCCAATCAATGTTTCTATAAGGTGGTGTCAGTTTATGGGACATTTTTAGAGCTATCAAAGGCCAGCTTAAGGAGGAGGATCTTCTCCTCGAATAGCTTTGTACTTTGCCATATCTTCTGGGAACACCTTTGTCAGTTCTTGAATTAACAGGCTTTTAAATTTCTGGAAAGAGAAAAAAATGTATATACATCATCTGGACAATTTATTTAGATTTCATCTAGCAATGTTACCTGATGAACAGAAATGTTTGTACCCAACACACGTCTCAGTGACCCAAAGTATCCAAAAAGCCCCAAGACCACACAAACACAGAAAGTTTTATTTACAAAATCCACAGAATATGCCCATGTGAAATCCACTAGGAATGCACCAGGCAAACTAAGACATCCTTGAATTCCCAAAAATTCACTTGTATTTTTTCCTAAGAAACACAAAGCACTTGGACCTCTAGTAAACTGGTGCACCAATATCTGCCTGACATTATTAAGGAAAGCTGATTAAGGACATGTCCTCTTGATTTGACATGGAATGCACTCCACCTTCAAATAGTAATTCACACCTACCTTAGAAGTACATAATTTCACAAGCACAGAGAAAAGAATGAGAAGCTTAGGGCTTATCTCCATATGTCTGCATTCTGCAGAACAACTTGTCATCCTCCACACTAAGTTCAGTGAAAGAACATTCTCACAAGTCATTAAACTTCCTTTTCTGATTGTGTTTTTCTGCAGTAGTTCCAGCAACTAAACAGTATTACAGAATGTTTAGGTTCATACTAAATGAAAGTACAAGTTCAGAAAACCCTAAACATTGGCATACATTTTCACCAATTTTATAAAGATTAACTGATGATTATAGAGCATATTTGACATTTTAACCCTCTGGTATCCATTCAAGACTGGAAAAATACCCTTTTTTGTTTTGCTTACTTCTAAGCTTGCACACAGTAGAATTACACATCTGTAAAAAAACTAAGTATCTCTACTGCTACATATTAACTTTAACCAATATAAAATCACAGTGAAGGCTGCATCTCCAGCTGTGGGATTAACTACAGATTTCCTTTCCTGAACAGGTTATATCAGCATCAATTAAGATTCAGGGATGCAGATCAATTTCTAAGACAAATCACATAATAACATAAGCTAATAACTGCACAAATGAAAAATAACCACATGTTACAGAAAAGTGAAAACTTATCAAATTCATTACTGCATTATACTTCCATTAATTCTGGTTTACCTTCATAGTGTCAATTTTTCCTTTCACTTGCTCATTTTTAGCCAAAGCTCTCTCCAGACACTCTTTAGTGTAAAGCTGAGGGTTGCGGCCTTGATCTATGTACCTGAAAGGAGAAAAGACACTACTAAATGATCACATTCTTACTAGGATGCTCTCCAAGGAATGGAATTATTCACCTCACTGTCTTCTTCTCTCTACTATTATCTGAAATGTGCATTTTAAAAACCACCACATTTAAACCCGGCCGTTTCCAAAAGACAGCTCAAGGGCAAGGCCACAGACAGCAAACCTCTGTTTCCAGAAAGCCTGCAGAGCTTTGAAGGAAATATTAAAAGCACACACAAAAAAACCCTGTATCTACCAGCTCCTCACAGGCAAGAAGCAGAGATGATCAAAGGAAGATGGTCCTTCTCCAAGCAAGTGCAAGGGCACTAACCAGGAAGTGGCCGAGTCAGGACATGGTGAGCATTAAGCACACGGGAATACAGCACCCAGTAAATCAAGGATAAGGAGGAGCTGCACATAACGCAGTCAAGAGTGAAAATTAACACTAGTGCATCAGCAAACCTACGTGCATTTCTGCTTTGCAATACAACTCCTGGCAAAGGGAAACTCCCTAAAGAGAACATCTGAGACAGTCATCACAAATTTACAGCTGGAGTAAAAGCCCAACTGAAAAACCCCTGTACAGCCAGTAACACACTGGAGTACAGCAGACCAGTAGCATCTGGACTTAAGAGAAACACTGGGAAATTAACTTGAGAGCTCTACCATGAAAGCTCTCTAGTAAAGCTCTTCTGTGTTCACTTTTATTTTAATGTTCCAATTCTCTGCCAACAGACTGCCACTCCTGAAACTAAATACCTGAGTACTGGCTTACTTTATTTTCACCTGCAACTTTAAATCCTGATCCTAGTCTAGTGTTAAAGTGTATTTCCAAAATGAAAGCTTACTTACTAAATCAGTGTCCCTGCCCATGTCAGGGACGTTAGAACCATACGTTCTTGAAGGTCCCTTCTAATCCAGCCCATTCTGCGATGTTACGAAATCACTAAACTCGGCAGAATTCGTGTTACTGCCTGGACATGTAGAAGTAAAAAAAGAATCTGAAAGGCCAGCCTGGACAGGAATCTGAGCAACTTATCTAGTAGGTAGCATCCCTGACCACGGTGGGGGAGCTGGAACTAGATGAGCTTTAAGGTCTTTTCCAACTGAAAGCGCCCTGTGGTTCTATGAAGACAGGTGTATAATTTATCATTTCTCCAACTTTTCTGTCTTCTCACAGGCAGAAGGTACTTGTGACCTCCTTCTGCCTGCTCACCTCTCACGAGGCATTCAGAAGGACCAGGTTTAAGAGTCAAGCAGCCCTCAGCCAAAATAGGCACGCTGAGAATCCAGGATACCTCGGGTCACCGACTGCAGCACCTCCCGTTCCAGGCACACACAGACTTACTCAAAAACTTCCAAGGGCACGCTGATATCGTGAAGCTGCTGCCGGCATTTGTCGATATCCTGCAAGCCCGTCACCATGAAATTCCTGTAGGGAAGAAGAACGGGTCGGGTTTAGCCGATTTAGGGGTCGCTGCGCTGCCCTTGCGGTGGGTGCGAGGCCAGCGACACCCAGACAGGGAGACAGAGCCCTGAGGCACCACCCTGGGCCTGGAGGGAGAAAAGGCCCCGCATCCCGGCCCGCCCCCGATGACGGCCCCTCACAATTTCTGATTGAGCCCCGTCTGGCTGCTGGGCTGGAAGTCGCTGACGATGATGCCGAGCTGCCGGATGTTCTCCACGAACTTCTCCAGGTGCTCCTCCAGGGAGTCGAACTTCTCCGCCATCGCCGCCGCCCTCCCCGCGCAGGCGCCACTTCCGGCCAGGGGCGCCTGCGCGGGAGGGAGGCACACGGCGGGCTGGCCACGCCCCCCGCCCCAGCCGCGCCCCCTCTCCCCTCACGGCGGGCGGCGCGGCGTGAGGGGAGCTGGGCACAGCGTGCGGACGGCTCGGGGCGCTGCCAGCTCTCAGCCCGCTTCGGGCCCGGGTAACAAACAGAAGCCGTGACAGGCAGAGGCTCTGCTTCATAATAAACCCCACACTGGAATCATCTGGGGAACGGCAAAAGGTAGAAACACAGAATCGCGGAGCGGTTTGGGATGGAAGCGATCACTTAGTTCCCGTCCCCTGCCATAGGCAGAGGAACCTCCCACTAGACCAGGTGGTTCAAAGCCCCTTCCAAACTGGCCTTGAACACCTCCAGAGATGGGGCATCCCCAGCTTCTCTGGGCAGCCTGTTCCACTGCCTCACTACCTTTACAGTAAAGAATTTATTCCTAGTATCCAATCTAAACCCACCCTCTCTCAGCTTGGACCCATTGCTTGTTCTATCATGAACTGATCTATATTAAATAACGCAGCTATCAGTCATCCCTGTGGGAACGTTGTCTGACATACTTAGACCCCCACGTCACATCACAATAACAGTGTTTTATAAGCAGCGTGTTTCCAGTATGTCTGTTTTGGGTTGAATCGGAGCAGATCAGCCCAGTAATGTCAGGAGATAAGTCATCCAGCTCTGGGGCCCCCAGCACAGGAAGGACATGGACCCTTGGAGAGGGTCCAAAGGAGGCCACCACGTTGATTAGAGGGATGGAGCACCTCTTCTGTGAGGAAAGGCTGAGAGACTTGGGATTGTTCAGCCTGGAGACCTAATTACAGCCTTCCAGTACTTGTTGGGAGTCTACAAAAAAGATGGAATGGGACTTTTGACAAGAGCATGCAGTGAGTGACAGGATGAGGAGGCATGGCTTCAAACAGAAAGACAGTAGAGTTAGATTAGATATTAGAAATAAATTCTTTACTGTGGCAGTAGTGAGACACTGGAACAGGTTGCCCAAAGAAGGTGTGGATGTCCCATGTCTGGAAGCATTCAAGGCCAGGCTGGATGGGGCTCTGAGCAGCCTGGTCCAGAAGAAGGCATCCCTACCCATTGACAAGGGTTGTAACTGGATGACACCTTCCATCCCAAACTGGATTTGATGTATTTTATGCATTTTGTAGCTATAACTTGCAGTGATTTCTACTCTACAATGAGAACCATAAAAATCTGCAATTCTTAGTTTCTTGGATGTGTCTTTCTTATTCCATTTTCTATCCATGCAGAAAACAATTTCTCAGGTCTAGGCCTTGACAAGTATTGTCATCCTATGATAAAATAATCCCACTGTCTATTGATCAGCAATTGCTGACCATCCTGTATCTCTTGTTGCCAGAACGTTGTCTGGACAGCAGAAGTCCCAGGATTATGAGATTTTAAGACAAGTACTTTGCACATGAGGTCTTGGTCTAAGGAAAATAATAACTTTTTCTAATATTTGGAAGGAAGAATGTAGAATAGGGTGCACTTACCAAGTCAAGTCTGAACATGAGATAAAGGGGGGCCAAGTTTTGAAAGCACAGTGTAAATACAAACGATTGTGTCAGACATGGTTCTGCAGGAACAAGAGACTGGGATTCAGAACAGAATTCAGACTGGGAACAGAAGAGTTGCATTATGTCCATCTTTGCACATAAGCAAACACATCCAGTGGAAGTACAGAGCAGAACCCCTTGGTTTCAATTCAGTAACAAACAAGGGCTTTGAGGTACTGTTAAACCTTCCTCTCCTTCCTGTTTGGGTGAAAGCCTTTGGTTCTTGGAACTGAGCAAATATGACTTCTAGCTTGCTTGGGATAAATCCTACAGATGTCCATAAGCACACCTAATGCAGGGAATGTATTTGACAGAAGAAAATAATGGAAGTTTAACATCAAATATAGAGATATCCTGCTCATTATAAATCTATATTTACTAGCCTGGTTAGGCTAGATTAATGAATTTTGTTAGATAAATATGTGCAGGTTTTTTGAGGGTAAAATTTGCTATAAATCTGTTACCAGTTGTTAAATTTTTCTCATGATCACCAGCTTGGACATCATTTCCACGTTCAGGGGTAAAATAGAAATATGAGAAACTTACGTTCCAATGAGAGAGAGAGAAAAAAAGAAATAAAGACAGTCTGACAAATAACTGAATTGATCAATATGTACATAGAGACAGAAAGATTCAGAAGGAAAATGTCATGGCTCATGATTTAAGTAACCATATTGCACTCATACCCTGATTTTCATACAGGGGGTGGGCAATTACAGTCTTGTAAGCTGGACATCTGCACTGGCAGTTAAGTAGGGTTTGTAATAAAGGATGGAATGAGAGGCCATATGGATCAATATGACCCACTTGTGGAGGGTAGCACAGATTACATGAAAGAAAATCCTGTTTTGCAAACCCCTAATGAGTTTTTCAGGGGGTCAGCAAGCATGTAGATAAGAGTGATCTAAAAGATACAATGTACTTGATTTCCCATCAGCTCTTAGTGAAATCCTTAAACAAAATCTTTTAAGGAAGTAAAGCAATGGAATAAGGGGAGAAGTCCTAGACTGAATAAAGAACTGAATTCCAGATAGGAAATGCAGGACAGGGGCAAACATTTAATTCTTGCAAGGGGAGAACTGATCCCAGAAGAGTTCAACAGGGAACTAGGCTGAAAATTGTGCTGTTTAGTATGTTCATAGATGACCCAGAAAAGAGATCAGATGATACAATGAGAAAATTGACTTAGGAGAAAATTATTTGGCAGACTAAAGATGAATGCAGTAGGAAACTGTAGAAGGACCTGAAAAGACTTTAAGATGGATCATGTAAAACGATGTGCATAGCAAGCAAATGTGGTTTCACATGAAGATTTGTGACCTCTTGACCAATACCATACAGGAGCAAGACCTGAAGATCAGAATAGAACGTTCTTTGAAAACATCAGCTCAGCACTCAGCAGTGATCAGAAGTCATGTGGAGAGTTAGGAATTGTCAGGAAAGGAATGTGAGAACAAAGGAGAAAATGTCATTGTGCTACTGCAGAAATCTACGGTTTGCCCCAACCTTGAATACTGTGTGCAGTTCTCATTCCCTGGAGTGGACATGGAAAGGAGTTAGAGAAGGGCTGCCAAGATAACTGTAGAATGGCTTCTGTAATAGGAAAACATGAACAGACAGGGACTCTTCAGCTTGAGAGAGAGAGCCCATGAATGAGACTGATGGCCAATATTTCATGGTATTTACAAAGCCATGAGTGGCCTGGAGCCTAGACTGTCTTTCAGCACAAAAACCAGGGGCCATCAAAGTAAAGCCAAGAAGTGACAACTTCAAAACATGCAAAAAGCAGTGAATTTTGTCATACAAAGTTCATAAGCCCTGTGGGACTATTTGCCAATGGGTGTTACAGACAGGAAAAGCTTAACTGTTGAAGGGAAAATGGGACAAATGCTTGGTAGACAGTCAAGGAGATGTAGGTAAACCACTCCTGGCTCAGGAAATCCCATGAACTGAAGGTAGCCCAGGGTCAGGAGAGGTCTCATAGATGCCTTTCTTGTCATTGCTCTTCAGCATTTACTTCTGGTTAGTGCTGAGCACAGGATACTGACCCAGATGGAGCCTTCATCTAAATCTGGGGGGGTTACTGCTATTAGGTCCTCCCTGCTTGGAATGTCAAATGATTACATTATGATTACATAATGGTTTCTTACCAAGCAGAGCATATAAAGATTGATTTGAGACTCTTCATACAGCCTTTGGGTCTGGAAAAAGCTCAGCTCGCTGTTTTCTTATTTAGTGATACATATACTCCAGATAAATGACTTGTCCAATATAAAATGACACAACGTGGTACTTAAGATTCATTACTGAAAGTGCTGAGACAGTCAACTTCTCATGAATAAAAAAGCAACAAATAATTAATCTGTTTGTCCCTCTCTAGAACTATGACTCTCCTCCCAGCTCCTGTTTTCTGCTGCTGGCCAGTAAATTGGAGGAAAATTAATAAAGAGTGTAAGGTACATCACTTTTTCTCTCCTGTCTTTCTCTCTTTTCTTCTGCATGGTTAAATCACTTCTTCCTCATTCTGCAGACAAAGAAATGGAGGTTGAAATTTCAAGTCATTAACTGGGAGCATCACCTGCTAAGAATTCCGTTCTGTGAGCCATCTACCCTTCACTGTTTTAATTACAACAGGTAATAAGCCAAAGAGAAGCAGGGGAGATAGATCTGAACAGCACAGAGGATACCATTCACCTGCTCTTGATATGTCAGGCTGATGGCAATTTTGTTTAGGATGTTTTTCAACTGACTCAGAAGCATGTGGTAATGTCACATTTTACTGCATGAAAATAATGTGATACAATAAAATAAAATAAACAATTTTTTAAAATCACTTTTGCAGCTGAATAAAAGCTGTAATTATAATTTCCATACAGATTTTGTTTTTAGTAATGTGTTCATTAATGACTTGAAATAATACATGTCTTACCACAAATTAGTAGGATGATGCATTTATGCATCATGGCTGGATCTCAGTCTTACTGAGATTTTCTAAATTTATTTATCTAAGAAGCAGCATGATCAGGATTTTGTTCATAAGATAATTTTGTGGTCTTCCAAGTCCTGCAGATCTGGGAATGTTCTGGGACCTGATCCAAAGATAACTGAGACCCATGAGGTTCTTTCTATTGATGGTAAAGGACATTGGATGACAGTCTGTTCTCACAACACTGTCTCCAAGGAGGTCAGCAAGACACATCAAAAGACTTACACATATGTTTCAGGACAGGAATATTATTTTCATAGTGTGGTGATAACTCTAGATCTGCAATACTGAAAGCTTTTAGTTCATAGTACCTTTAATATCCCATAAAGAATTAATTCTTAATTTTGTTTTTCAAAAATATGCTGAGAAATCAGTGGAATTATGCGGGTTTTTTCCCCTGGAATATTAAACTTATTTATCAGACTCAGTACATTCATATTGCTGCCATATATCATTTAATGCAAAATTAAGGTTTACTTTTCTGAAATGCAGAGTTGCTTTCAATAGTTATCAAGTAGCTTTTTCTTTACCACATGTGTGAGAAATATGTGTGTATATATATGTGTGTCTCTGTGTGTGTGTGTGTTTGTGTGTGTATTATCATACTCCTAGAAAAATGCTCCTCTGATTGTGCAATACTAACAAGAAAAGTTGATTTGCATATTACTGCTTTTTTTTTTCCCCTGTAACTGAGAATAAGTAGCACCCTGTATTTAAAACTGACACTTTTTTCATTACCAATGATGCAGGAAAGAAAGTATAGGAATATCCTGGGCAGTGAGAATTTCTAAGATGCCCAGATGACGTGTGCTAGCAAATGAAAAAGACCTAGGACCATTTTCCAGCACTGAATCCAGCTGGCATGGAGCAGCCCTTATTTGTATTCCAGATCCTGGAAGGTACCTGAAAGCAATTCTGGAAGAATATGAGTGGTCCAGATGAAAAAACTGTCTGTGTACCTTCATCACTGTTAAACAATGTGGGTGCCTGTGCTCCTGTGTTTGTGTCCTTCCCTGTCACTTCTCATTTTTCTAGGGTAGATCTGTTAGTCACAGTGTACAAGAAGTAAGTAATGGCCACATGGGTTCAAACCAGGGGACAAATTAGCAAATCATAAAAACTATTTAGCATTGAGTGTTATGCCCCTGCAACAGGTTTAGTTAAGCAAGTTGAGCATATCCATGGTCACAGCTAGTATGGAGCTACTGGCTCTGCTGACTTGGGGCTGGAGTGTCATAGAAGGATAGAATAGAAAAGGATAAAATGGTTTGGAAGGGACCTTAAATATCATGTACTTCCAGCTTCCCTTCCATGGGCATGACACCTTTTACTAGACCAGGTTGCTCAAAGCCACATCCAACTTAGCTTTGAACACTTCCAGGGATGAGACACTCACAGCTTCTCTGAGCAACCTGTTCCAGTGTCTCACCACCCTCACAGTGAAGAATCTCCTTCCAAGATCTAATCTAAATCTCTCCTCTTTGTTTTAAAACCATTTCCCCTTGTCCTGTCACTAACTGCCTGGATAAAAATGTTGCTCTCCCTCTTTTTTTATAATCCTGGGCTTTATGGGGGTGTCCTGTAGTAGAGACTGGAATCAGTGAACACTACAGGGTTCACATGTTCAGTGTCTCATATTCACAGAAATGCCCACAAGCTGCCTCCAGTTCAGACTGGGACTACCAGTTCTTCCAAGCTATTTCTGAAGTGCACAGGTTTAAACCAATAATGGTGAATGAATGTGTGGGTGACAGTAGGCTCTGGGGGACTTCAGGAGGTGGTGAGGCAAAAGGCTTGAATATACGGCTCCCTCAGTCCATCCTGTCAGGTGGACTCTTTGGACACAGTCCTAGCCAATTGGCTCTCTGGCATACCTTATCATGTCAGTGGGAGTTCCTTCCTGGAAGGCACTAGGAGACAGGCAGGCAGTGCACGAAAGACTCTCTTTCTGTTATTATTTGGGAGGAGCTCTTCAATTTTAAACTCATTCTTCACACTCTTGCTTGTTGATATCCCACTGTCTCTACAATCTGCCTGCATCATGTGAAAGATACTTTACTATTCATGCCCAGCATCTATTCTTCAAATAAGTTTTATTTACAGAAGTCGCCTGAGGAAGACTCTACAGCTATTGATTCTTTCCACACTTCAGTCTAACTGATGAAGAAATGTTTTATTGCCCAGTTAGTTTAGATATAGATAGTATACATATCTATTCTGTGCTTTAATCAAATAATTGAATCATGTCCCAGACACTTCTATATGATAAATACACTGAATTTTTTGCACCTCTTTCTTTAATGAAATTCAGCTTTTTCAGTGTTTCTATTTTTTTCAGTATCAGCAGAAAAGGGAAGGTGACCTGCACATTGCAATCTAGTATTGGTCCCTGCAATGGTGCTGGTCCCCGCTCCCCCATACCTTGTGCTTCTTCCATATCCCTTCCTATTTATGCAGTGCAGGGCTGCAGAATTGCTCTATGCTACAAGATTCCTCTATGCCACCAGATTGTGATGATCTGGTACATAGTGACCCCTAATTTCCTTTAATGTTTCCTTTTACAGGGAATATGGTCTGCAGTTACATGAATTTGCATGATTTGCTGCTAGTAAGAGGACTTCATAAATGTTTTTTATTAAACACATTTATTTCACAAACACAGCCGTTCAATTCAGTCTGCCTCCACACTATTTATCACTTTGCTGGCCTTTCTGAACACTCTTCTTTTATTTGCAAGTTTTTGTTTACCTCCAGATCATCAGCACAAGTATTAAATTACAGCAGTAACAGTTCCCTGGGAATTCTTCTGGCAATATTGCCAAATAAAGTCCCACTTGTAAACAGATCACCTGGTCTGTCGTATTGCTCCCAAAACTGAATTTGTAATTATTAGACCAGCCTGATGTGAGGCAAATTCCAGGTTAAGTATGGCGTAAGGAACTGCCCCAGGGTCCTCTTTTTACAAACTGTATGGATGAGTTTTCTCAGATTTACTTTGCTCAGGCCACTAGTCCAATGCTATTCCAACAGGCATCGTGTCCCTGCATGTCTCCACAAGCCTTGGCTCATCATATAATAAAAACACTATTTTCATGGTTCTTCAGTGTTCCTGCCTTCCCAAAACAATTACTAGCACAGGCTGTCAGACTGGTTTCTGTACTGTGAAGGATGCAAAGCTAGAGCAGGAAAAGCCCATTCTCTCAATGGTCACCTCACAGACCCCATAGTTTGGCTCATAAATACATGCCTTAAACCTAAGAAGATTTTTTGTTTATATCTCCCGTATCTCAGTCTAGAAACAAAGATGTCCACGGTCATCTTCTGTCTCATAAACCCAGATATAGCGGTATTCTTTAGAAACAAAAGAAGTTACTGATTTTTTCCTAATTTAGTTAATTGCAACAAAATAGTTTTCATAGGAACAACCAGATATGAAGCAGCCAGCTGAGGTTTGCTCTACAGTACAACCATCCCAGCCCTGACAAACCCCCTCTGAAGTGCACAGCAAGCTGGGGTACCCTCCGGTGCTTCCAGGACTCAAGCACCAGTTTGCTCCTACTATCCTCTTGTAGATGATATTGCAGGAGGAAGTGCCTGTTGTTCCTAAATCTAACAGAAAAAACTCCATCTTTTTGGCTTGCTAATGACAAACGCAGCAGCTGATACACAACCGTGTGCAGATAATCCACCATATCTATGTGCCTCTTCGTGTGTACAAAGGGCCACTGACCTGCCCTGGTTCCACACATGTGGCAAAATCCCTTCTTTTACATCTATGACTGCAGCCACAGGGTGACAAACCATTTGTTCTTCACATGGTGCGTAACTCAGTGCACACTAGACTCCTTGTACTGGTTCTACAGAAGCAGCAGTGAATCATGCAAGGAACTGTCATTTCTACTTCAAATGGAGCTGCCACCCAAAAAATTTATTTCTTGAACCTAAGTGGTGAAGCACATGATGTCATCTAATCACAGAAGGAACCAGTGTTGCATGCTTGATGCTGTGAATTCAGTAGTCTTGCTGTTGTAGCCCATGGATAACTGCTGACTGGGAATATTATCATCGGTTGGCCCTGTTAACACAGAACCACAGAATCAGTTAGGTTGGAAAAACCTCTTACGCTGATCGAGTTCAACCATTAACCCAGCAGTGCCCAGTCCACCATGAAACTATGTCCCTAAGTGCCACATCTACACATAATGCAGGTCTTTTGTCATATTCCAAAATGTACTTCGGACTGGATCAATGTTTCTGTAACTTTCTGTAGATGTGGCCTCCTTCAGGGACCACCCGTCTCCCCGGGAGTTCTTTGTGTAAGCTATGTATTCATCTCTCCAGCCAAGGACCAGAGAACTACCAGCTGGTGGCAGCAGCAGCTTCTCCAAGATCAGGATGTGAGGACTTGATCTCAGTTACTGGCGACACTGTATGAAAGTATACAAATACAGACTCCTCATTTAAAAAAACCAAAAAAAAACCCAAAAAAACCTGAGCCATTATCAGTAACCTTGCAACTAAACTAACTATTTTTAAAAGAAATTAGCTTCTTTAATCCTTTGTCACCTTTTGAATTTTTTTGCATGGTAGTTTGGGATTATAATTGGCACTGAGAAAAAAGAAGCTAAAACGTGTATCTTATTGCTGTGATGACCAGGCTGTTGTTAAGATCTTAGAATAAAGGAGGAAGAGTTCATTGTCCATAAATGCATTTCTAGTGACCTTTCTTATGGCTGCGTGCTGTAAAGAGGAAAATGAGCGAATGTGATAAGATTTAAGGGAATACAAAGGTGAAGGATTGACTGGGGTCAGACAAAAGGTGTTGAGCTGGCATCAAAGAGGAGTGTGTGCTGTTCTGGGATCCAAATGTGATCTTATCATCATCTTATACAAATGTTCTAATACTTCCCCATCTTCACTCAAAATACCTCACTGAGTGCCATCTTCAGTCACATCACCCTGTTCTTTTAAAGCTGCATCACTCTGGCAGCACATCTTTTTAATCCCTTCTACCAATACATCCTTCTTTCTTTATCTCTTCCTTCTTTGTCTGCTTCTCTGGATTTATGTAAAAACTCCTTATCATTGGCCCCTCAGCACTTTGTACATTGTACTACTGAACTTTATTGTGTTCTTGTCATTTCAGGACAAAAGGTCTGTGATGCAGTTTTAAAACTTCAGGATCCAAATTTTTTTTCATGGCACCATAAAATCTTTGAGACTAAGTTACTGAAATTCCAGCATTCTGCCTCTAAAGTTTAACTAAAGTTGGTCTCCCTGTGTTAATTTTGTATGATTTACACAAACACCCATCTGTTGCTTAGATGACCTATAGTGCTTTTGCCAAGCCAGGGGTTAATCTGGTGCTCTGAGCAGGTAATAAGAGACATTCCTGTGTCTTTCTGGTGCTGTGAACCAGAGTACTGGAACATCTGGAGTGCTGCTTTCAGGCTCAGCTGCTGGGCACTGACAAGTGAGACAGATCTGGCAGCAGCCCTCAGCTTCATGTGGACCGGACTGTGGCTGAGGCAGGAGAGCCCTCAGACTCTCCCTGGGGTAAAGAGCCATCCATGAACAGGATACTCTGCAAAAAAAGGGGCTACCTAGGGCTCAGAGTCATATTGTTTGTCCTCAGTTAAAAGCAGGATTATTGCAAGGCCTCACCGATGGCCCTGGCTCTCTGGTTATATGTAGGAACTTGGAAAAGTTCATGATCTCAGACCTTTAAAAATACTAGTCATAATTGACAGAGTCACACAAACAAAGAATTTTTGCATCCAAAGTGGGGGTATCATCAAATAGTTGCCATTCCTCCAACCATTCCATGGGGTACAGCTTCCTCACTGAGCCGCTGCAGAATTACTTCCAAGACGAAACTGTAGGACAAAAATGTGGCCCAACGTCAAGGATGAAGGTGGAACAAGGTAAAGGATGCATTGTACCTTTATTTGGGGAGAAGTTTGTGAGTGATTTCTGCTCTTTACTGTACTGGCCACATCTGGAATTTGTGTATGAGTGCACACACTTGTGTGTGTATATGAGAAGCTTACCTCTGACACAGAGTTCCATGATTCAGAATTGCCGGATACAAATGTCTTTTAGTCAGAAAATAGCAATACATGAACGTGAACACCATGAACATAAAAAGCTTCTCCTGAGCATTTCCAATGCTGTGCAGACTTAAAAATCAGACAGCCAACCATATTCTCCATGGGTATTGTTTACCTCGCTCATTCTCGAAAGCTATCACTGTGATACAATGGGTATTCATTTACCCGGGTATTCATTTACCCAGGTATCCTTTGCATTTACCTGGGCTTATCATGTCTGTTGAGTGGAGGTCACCTCAAGAATGTTGTTTATCTAAGTCAGTAAAGGAGATTAGCATTGCCAAATGAAGAAGGTAATTTCAGAGGATGTGTCAACGGTAATGTAGGAATCACACACATACCTCTATAGGCTTTAACATTCCAGGAGTGATGCATTTTTGTGTCTTTCTTCATTCTCACTGTTTGTTGCTGAAAATGCCTTTCTGCTGAATGTCCTTCTAAAAATAAATGATGTTGTCACTTTGGAGGATGAAAGGAGGCAAACAAAAAATGAACAGTCAAAGGGGCCCACTGAGATACTAGTAAGCATTGGGACAACTCAGACAAATGAGGAAGAGATTAATAAATAGCTTGCTTGATGAAAAAGTGTGTGTTTGCATGTTTGCAAAGAATTAGGTAAATATAACTCCATTTGATTCTAGGAAGGAGGCTGTGTCCCATGCTATAAATGAAATCAATGGACCGAGTCAACCTAGGTAAATAACTCCTTTTAAAGAATTCAGGCCTAGAGGCTGGCCTAATCCTGAGTATTTCAGCAGGATACATTAACCCTAAGATTTTAATGCTACCTATAACAATTTATCTTCAGACCAGCAGAGGAAGGCAAAAAAAAGAGCAGTAGAGGACAAATCATGCATCAGGAAGAATAAAATAAAATCTTTCCCAACTCCAGTGGAAGCCCTGAGGCATGGAATTATTATAATGCAAATTGACAGTGATCTAATCTATTTTCTCACACACTTGGGGATACTGACACACCAGATGCCCAGGGACTCATAATATAAGCCTAATTTTCTCTCTTCAGGCATTTTCCTTTTCTATTGTGTTGTACAATTATGCCCATAAACTTCTCAGGCTCCTTGCTACCAGACTGAAAGCTACTCCTTCCTGTGTTGAGGAGAGTATTCAAATGCTTCCTTCATCATATACCTGGAAGCCTTCAGATTTCCAGTGCAGATGTATTCAGGATTACTCACTGTACTGCCATTCAATCATGCAATGAAGTCAATATCCCTCTCTGACATTTACTTCTCAAATATATTTATAAAGTATTATCACAGCCCTATTCAGTCTTTGCTGAGCTATACTAAACAAGAAAAAAATCTTTTAATTCTCCTATGAAGATAGGACTTTTGTTCCCCTAATCATTCTAGAAATGTTTCTGTGTACTTGTTCAATTTAAGTAACATTTTCTATCACTTGGCATTAAAATTGTGCTGCATTTAAATGGAAGTAAACAATACACATATGAACTTTTTGCTGAACCACAGATAAATCCTTTTTTGCAGACTCAGTAAAAACAAGAAAACCACTGGCCAATATTATCCTACTAGAAGAAAAAAAACCCAGAAAACCACCACATTCCTGTCAGCCCCAATATCAAATTGGTATGGCAACAGGAGTTCAGAGCTCTGAAACTCAGTTCGTGGCAGATGCTTCTCTACCACAAGAAGAGTCTGAGATGCCCTTCATCAGCTGCACCCTACTCCACATGGAGCTGAGGACTGCTGCCAGACCTGAGCTTTGAATGCTGTCCTGTGTCACTAATAAATGGCTGAGCCTGAAAGCAATTCTCCAGCTGAATATGGAGGAGAAATATCTGCCAGAGGTCAGTCTGTTTTTCATACCCAGATGTCTCTCTGATTTGAACGTCATTGCATCACTCTAGGATGACTTTACGCACTGTAAGTGGATCAAACAGTCCTGCTCCAAGACAAGGACAGGAGAGCCTTGTCTGGGAGATGGCAGGTGAGTTCAGTGTGACTCCTGCACTTGGCAAACTGGTGGGAAGGTATAATAATGAACAAATTTAATAAATATGTTTCTACTATTTAATATACTAAGGAACAGAAATTTATTAGGAATATGTGAAGAGAGATCATGGACAAAATTTGTTCATTTTTTTGTCAGTCAGGGAATATGTGGATAAGGACAGTCTAGATCCAGGAGAAGGCTCCCCTGCAAGATGTTTTACCACCTGTTTTCCCTCAAGACTTGACTTCAAGCCATCCAGAGTCCATACTGGAATAACCAAATAACTTGCTTGCTGAGGAAGCCTGGGTATGAACAAGAACAGTTCCATCACTTCAGCTTTTTGACCCTGCAGACAGTATGGACACAGCTTGTGATGAATTTCACTTCTTTTAGCACCAGCAGAGCAGTTCCCTGTGGCAGCAGAACCCTGTTTGATGAGGCACACATAGTACGCCTTCCTCATTGCTGAAATAGCTTTCTCATCACTTCCTTCATTAATCTTGTACCATTTCACAGAGCAGTGGTGCAAGGCCACAGAGGGATGCTTGGCTCTGGCCTCCCTTTGCAGAGATCCTGCTCTTTTCTTTTGTCTTCACCACTGGGTAGATACCTCAGTTATGTGAGACAGGTAAATAACTTCCATAATGTTAAATTAATGATCACAGCTCCTGCTGCCACCTGCCACAGGAACACCATGCAGAGACCTTTCAGTTTAAAACATTAATGCAGCCAACACAAAGGCTCGCATTGCTGAGTGGCAGTGTGGCTCAGTTCTGTGTCTGTGCCACACCACCCTGCCTAACCCTAGGTATTCATCCAGAGGTGACCACTGAGCACCTCATTCCACCTCACTGTCTGTGGGGACTAGAGCTGCAGGTGAAGATTCTGTGACTTCCAGCTTCTGCACCCAAGCAGGAACAGTCTTCCAACCTGTCCCATCAGGTTTCTCAGGGCCCTGCTTCATATGCTGAGGAGAATTTTCCATGCCTGCCTTAGGTTTTCCCCCTGCAAGTCCTGCTGGAGTCACTTTCCCAATGAAGCACAGATTACTTATTTCCTGGAAGTGTCACACACCACGAGATGTCCGGGTGTGGTTTGTCTGCACTCCAAAAATTTCCTAGTTCCACGGATGGGCCACCAATAGTTCAGGGGAATGGCATATCTACCAGACGGCTACCAAGGGAAGGCTTGGACACACTTTCCAATAACCTATAAACTGGAGGTTCCTCAGCTGCTCTGGTAAATGTAGGCAGTAGGAGACGAATATGGGATGAACAGAACAATCTTTGACACTTCATCCTCCAGCCACTTCACATTCCCCAGGATGTCTGATCTCCAGGGAAACACTCTGTCAACAGTTACTTCACAGTGCAGATCTCCTCAGGGTTAGGAAATTTAGCAAACACCTCTCCTGCAACAGACGCGGCTGGGTACCTGCACACAGGAAAGGATCAGAGCAACTCCAAGGGTTATCACACTGTTGGGTTGGCAAGGTCAACAGGACAGAGGGCAGGAGCAAACAAGGACAGCATTGTGGCACCTGGGCCTGGTTTGCTCACAGCTTTTCATCTTCTCCCTGTTCAAAGCAGGCCAGTGGAGAAGCACTGGTTGTCACACACAGGTCAGCTCTGCCAGTATCCCCTGACACTGGTCTATGGAGTTTTCAGGGAGCCAGAGAAGATCCATCTCCAGATCCTCCACTGGGAAATGTGTTATGGAATATAATGCTGCTATGTGCACACACTGCCTATTGCTTTACATCCTCCGCACAACAGATGTAATTACACTTTGGGCCCTGCCTTCACTATTCCCCAATTCAAAGTATTTATTGTTTTTTTTTTTTTTTTTCTTTTACAGTCTCTGAAGGTAAAGAAGATGGTGGGGACAGAGAATATGGGAATCAGCTGCTCCTCCCTGTGCTACACAGAGTCCCTGGAGGATGGACTTACTTGGTCTGGAGGGGAGCAGGTGTGGGAGGGATGGGATATGTGTATCTGCCAAAATGCACACACTCACACACACGTACACACATATACACACGTTATACCCTTACAACTATTTTTTAACCATGTTTATATATGCATTTTTATAGGCATTACAGATGTGATTATATGCGTTTAGGCAGATAGGTGTAAATATATATACGCACAGGCACTTAAATGTCCTTACACATGACCACAGATCAGTTCTCTCTCTGCGTTAGGTGCGGGCTCTGTCCGTGTGCACACACGCTCACGGAGCTGCCGCGGTATCGTTTCCCGGCCGTGTGGGCGCCACACGTGCGCACACACACACGTACGTGTGCAACACCTGCCCACGCACCCGCGGGTCTGTCCCGGCGCCCCTCCCTGCCGTCACCGCCCCCGGCCCGCCCGGCCGGCGGGGCCGCTGCCGCAGCGCGGGGCGGAGCGGAGCGGAACGGGACGGTCCCCGCGCTGCC